>ML876554.1:7766-26016 GCA_009831015.1 Picea engelmannii
CCTTATGGACATGGTTGTCATCCCTGAACAATAGAGGCATCTGAAACAATTCATGGAAGGAAAATATTTCATTGTAGCCAACCTCTATGAAGAGGTAAAGGAAGAGGATTCATCTGTAAATAAAGTAGGTGTATATAACTTTAGATACCCTATAAAAAATCCTCCCTTTTATATTTCTATAAAAATTATGGATAAGATCGCCCATTGTTGCCTCATTGATCGTGGTTCGGGCCCAATTGTAATGTCGAAGATTATTATGGAAGAGATAGGCTTGTATTGTACAAATGAAAACACCAGAAGTATTCTCTCTTGTAATAGTCTACAACAAACAACCATAGGCGAAATCAAAGATGTGACCTTAGTTTTGTGCGCACACCCTGAAATAAGAACAACCCTTAGTATTTAGGTAATTGATATGCCAGTAAGAAATTACTCAATCATGTTAGGAAGAGATTGGAAATCCTTGACGGGTGGTTACCTCTCACTTGACAGAACACACTTATCTATTCCTCGGAATGGTAAAAACATCATAGTCCTTAGAGAGGGAAGGATTTCACCTTAAATATAAAGTATTCCACAACCTAATGTGAATTATATCGAAGAGGACCTAGGGGTGTGTTCCATCTTTTCCGAGGAGGCAAACATTCCCTTGGAACAAATCAATTTAGATGATAGTATGTGGCATATGCACTTTGATGTTTCATGCTCTAATAAAGGTAACAGATCTGGGATTATCTTGATTTCTCTTGTAGGAAAAATCCATAAATTTTCTTATAGGTTGGAGTTTTCTTGCACAAATAATGTCACTGAATTTGAAGATTTATTATTAGGCAATAAAAACGCCTATAGTCTTGGTTGTGGCCACCTTACAGTTTTTGGAGATTCTGAGATTGTTGTGAACCTTGTACATAAGATATACTCTCATAGCAACAAGTTGATGAAACAATACACCCAAACTGTGTGGACACTTATATCGAACCTATTATCTTTCAACATTACTCATGTTAAGAGGGAATTGAACTCCATGGCTGATCAGTTAGTTGTTTTTGCAACCTCTCCTAATCGACAACTTCTTCCACACAGACCTGATTGTACTTTCCAATATCTATATCGTCCACATATCCCCGACAATATAGAATCTTAGTAGGTGTTCCCTAGCGATGAGAGCATCTGGGCTTTCATTCAAAATGAAACTTATAAGCCCAAGGAAATTATATCCATAGAATATAATAAGATTCCTAAGGGCTTGAATCCTCTAGAGAGTTCATTTTCATCGAGTGATGTAGGAAATAAAGAGAAACATAAAGAAGAGGAGTCAAAAAGGAAGGTGGGTGAAACAATCTCCTTGAACATTGGGACATCCGAGTCTCCAAACAATGTTAAAATAGATGCCCAATGTTCTGATGAAGAGAAAACGAAGTTTGCCAAGCTGCTTGGCGAATTTCAAGATGTTTTTTCTTGGTCTTATGCGGATCTTCATGGTTTTTATATTTCTCTTATACATCATGCCATTCTCATCAAGGAAGGCATAAAACCAGTTAGGAAAAAACAATGACCTATCAACCCTACACTGGAAGAAACTATTCGAAAGGAGTTGGAAAAACTCTTGAAGGCTAGAATCATCTTTCCAGTCAAGTATCCTGAATGGGTTTCCAATTTGGTTCCTGTTCAGAAAGAAACTGGTCAGATCAGATTATGTGTTGATTTTCGCACATTAAATCAGGCTAGTATAAAAGATCACTTTCCTCTCCCTAACATGGAAATGATTTTGCAGCAATTTGCAAGGCCACAGATGATGTCCTTACTTGACGGTTTTTCCAGTTACAATCAAATCAAGGTAAAAAGGGAAGATAAATATAAAACCACCTTTATTACTCATTGGGGTACCTTGACTTATGAACGTATTCCTTCTAGCTTATCTGATGTGAGTAACACTTTTAAAATACCTATGAAAATAACTTTCGACGATTTGATCGGTAAGATTATTCATGTTTATCTTGATGATATAATCATGTAATTTAAAGGGCTATCAATTGTCTCAAAGTTTCAAGAGTTATGGCTAGGTCCTTTCAATATCTCTTTTTTCCTGGGTACTAACTCTTACATTCTAAAAGATTTAGAAGAGAGATTGTTTTCCTATAGCACGAACGGTTCTCACTTAAAACACTACGTAGATCCAACTTGAAAAGTTTTAATGCTATTTGTTTTTTTTGTATATTAGTAGTTTTGTTTTGTTTTCATTTTCACTACTGTTTTTTCTTCTTTTATAGTAGTTTAAATTTGTCTTTCCTTATAATATCTTTCCTTCTTCTTTTACAATTCAGTCATTTTATTTGTGTTGTTCTTTATTTTGCAATCATATTTTTGTCACGAATTTTACTGCTTTTCATGTTTTTAGTTTAATTTCGGTCAAGAATAATATGTTGGATCAGTTCTTCCATAGTGACACTCCTGCAAGGTATTGTTAGTCATTAACAATCAAGCTTACACAACTATTATGATGTTCCCCGTGAAAGCATAATTGAATTTGTTATCTACTTTCATTGCTGCCTTATAAAGAAATTGGTTATCTCACACTTTTACTTTCCATTTCTTCATCCATTTAAGCGTTAAAAGAGAAAGTCCATAAAAAAAAAATTCTCCTTGAAGTCAAGAGCAAATTCTGGTTGAATGATTATGCATACAGGGATAAACCCCCTCATAATTAACATTTTTCATGAGTTATTCCCAAATTCCCAGTCATTTTTCCACTAAATCTGCTCACTTCCCCCTGTTGCATAATAATTTTGGTTATACCTTCTTGATATGTTGTTCTTGGTCTACGAAACCATACATTCTGAGTTCTTAAACTATTGGAAATAGATTTCCCTGTGGATTCACTAATTTGTTGACAATTAAAATCACAACGAGGATTTCGCCCGCAAAGTATTGCTAAAGCCTATTATTTAAACTATGCTAATGATATATAATACTAGTAGGTGGGACCCCCTTGTAGACTAGAGGCTCAGAGATAGTCTTATCACACATTTTATGCCGCTATTTCGATATTGCTTACAGGGTTCTATATGATTGATGATGCAGTCTTGGTTTGTTTACGACATAATGGCAGATGGATGATGCATGTTATGTGTTGATTTTGTTATTCTAAGCTCTAAAATTCCATGTTATGAATGGATTATATTTACTATTATTACATTTACTATTGTCGTCGTGATTCATTACATGTTATGCCTACACAAAACACATGTTAGTAACAACAAGAAACAAGAGCAATGGAAAGAGACTTATGAAAAAAATCCAAGAAGAGGAACTATACTATACTATGCTATGTTATGTGCAAATGAAATAAAAAGGAATTAGTGTTAGTCCTAACTAGCAATGATTAGTGGCTATATTCTTTATATTGAGTTATATTGGGCACATTTGATCTATGTTATGGTATGGTTTTGGTAATGGTTAATATGGATTGGGGTGGCACAATTCGCAAGAAATATGTGCAAGTTTCGATGTATGGAATTAATGGCATGGGATTAATGGTATGGTTTTGGCTGGCTGGCGTGTACTACAAAATTGAATGGAGTGGAGGATGGAAGTGACGTGCAGTAAATGCACGTCACTCCATACTTCTCCCACTGGATCGTCACCCTAGCATGATTATTGTTAATTTGGTTTTTTTATGGTTAAGCTCCAAGATTCAGGCCCAAAAGGAACTTCTTGACCAACTCTCCCTTTTAAAGACATTGGTTACATGTATGGTTCTTTTCTCCCATCCATGAATTCACTATGTGTATGAAATGAATGTTGGCTCAGTAATGTGTTGGTTTTTGTTTTCCTGAGATTGGAAACTGTGTAAATGTGTGGGTGTTTTCTCTGGAATGACTGTGTGGTTATCCGTTTGCAAATGGAAAAATTTATGGTTGAAGTTGTGATTTCATTGGTTGTTCTGTGTGGTGGAAACTATGATGGCTCACTATTGTTTTAGTAGTTATGGGTATTTTGTTGGAGGGTTTCTCTTTATTTAGCCTTGTTGTTCGCCTCCTCACAATTAATGGTAACCATACCCAGTTTTATTCGGTTGTTATGGCATTGTTGTGTATGTTTCAAACTCTTTTTGGTCACTGTGTACCCTCCAGAGCCATGTTCATGGGTTTTTTGCCTAGTCGTGGGCTTATTTTGTGGTATTGGCATCAACACAGTTGGTTATGGGGTGGCCATTATGCCAAGAAGTATGCTTTAGGGTTGTTGGTAATACTTGGGGTCTTCATTTCCATATACATTGTTATAAATTGGTTTGGCTATTGGGAAAAGCGTGAGGGTTTTGTCTCTTCGGGTTCTTGGTATTGGTTACTGTCCAGTGAGAAATATCTTCTCATGTGCATCAATGCTTACCCTACCTAATGTTGAACTGTCACACTATTTTACAAGCTAAGAGTTATAAAATCTTGTTGTTCCACCATGCTTGTTTCGAAGGTTTCCCACCTATGTCAATATGGTCGACCTCTGGTCTCCCTGTGTTTTGGTGATCGAGCGAACTCTTGATGATTTCTTGTGCTCATGGTTACATAGCCCAATTTTGATAACCCAACTAGTCACACTCTTATCGGGTATCTTGTTGACTGTCATATGTTGGTTGATTGGTTATGACAATTTCTTTGAGTATTGTCTTGTCTCTGTTTGATCAGGTTGATGGAAATTTGTAATTGGGAATGACAATTGGTATACAGTCGCTACCTCCTTTTGTTGTGACAGTTGCATAGATAACTCAACATTGTTATAAATTGGTTGATTGGGAGTAAAAAGTAATGTACAGTCACATGGATTCCTCTTTTCGTTATGCATTGTTCTGTGTGTTCCTACAACATGGCATCAATTGAAGTTGGTGGTTGTTGTGTGTTTAATTTGTCCCGATCGAGATTATTGCAAGTTAGAAAGTTGATGAATG
Organism: Picea engelmannii; assembly: GCA_009831015.1. NCBI lineage: Eukaryota > Viridiplantae > Streptophyta > Pinopsida > Pinales > Pinaceae > Picea > Picea engelmannii. The sequence continues at coordinate 12,709 of ML876554.1, forward strand.
TGACTTGGTTGTTTACTGTGTATGGTTTATGGAGACATCGTGCATCATTTTGTTTTATTGCACCATCAGAGATGAAGCACGTGTTTTGTATTATGGTTTCATTGCAAATTTAATTGATTAATATTGTCAAAAGAATGGGGTCAGGCAAGTTTTAAAAGAGTACGTTCAACTCAGGAAAAGACCTGTGTCTATGTTTGATTTGGGGATTTATGAATTATGGGCATTATTTGATGTTCTATAGAAATTTATGTTGGACAGTTGATGAAACAATATGATTGTGTGTTCCTTTTGATTTTTTTTTAAATTAAAAGGGAAGGAAATGAAAAGAAACATAATTATTTTAACAAGAAGGGTGAAAGGCATGATAATTATGAGTATGATTATACACTGTATTAATTGAAATTTTTTAAAGAAATTGGATGTGGGACAGTGAACATTTTTAAACATGGTAATTGCTTAATTGGTGTTGGATCGTTTGTATTGAATACAAAACTGTTTTATGGATTACTTAATTGATTTTATGAACAATATTCGCTCTTTTCCCTACCATTATTTCACTTTTATCGCATTACAATCCCCTCGCCTTCCCATATTCACTATCCACTCCCTGTTCCTAAAATTTAATTATAGTTAAGATAAATTCTATATTATGATAGTTAAAGGACCGCAGGGATGAATTATAGTGATATATTCTTTTGATTTATGATAAAGTTGATTGTTTAATGTTGTGAGAAGTAATCATGATCTTTACCCCCTCATTTTAACACTTTTCGCTAAATACAATCCCTCACATATCCCAAAACCCTTGTTCACCCCCTGCTCATTGACAACTATTAAACGATTTGTATGGATTGGATTGCGTGAGTTTGATATGTTGTTGAGCCAAATTTTATTTCATATTTAAAAGAGTTTTCTTGTATGGTTGTTGAAGAAACTATTTTCTAATCAATAATGCATACGCGAATGAGATTTTTCAGCAGAGGTAGTCATGGTTGGGGTAACCGAGGAAGAGGAAATTGGAACAGGGGCCATAGAAGGCCAAGGTTCTCTATACACTTTGATGCAAACTTGCAAGAGTTAGGCCAACTATTTCAAGATGGATTTTTTAACTGGATTGGGCAAGGAGTGGTCCAAACTAGGCCTGAAGGACCTCCCTTCCAAGCCCCATAGGTCCCCGGTATCCCAGTGCCCCCTCATGTCTCACTGCAACCTGAAGTCCCTGAAAATGATGAATGGCAAGAGATTGTCCACCCGATAATATCCAAACATTGTGGTTGGCCTAACTTATCTCTACTTTCTCCTCCACCTGTTAATCAAATTGCCCAAGCTACCTCGGTCCACTCACCAGTACAATCTTCCCATCTAAGAAAAAGGTTAAAAATTGAGGCCCACCCTGCCCCTAACAAAGGAAAAATAGTTTCTGCCCCTTACTCACCCTCAAATGAATCTACCAAATCTGTGTCCTCCGACATGCATTTGAGAGATGATTTCTCTCATGTGATCAGTGAGATTAGGCCTAAAGGCTCCATACAGCCTAAGGAAAATTCAGAGAGATCAAAAGGTGACAACAACAATAAGGGAAAGATTCCCTCCCAAAGTGGCAAATATGGATTTCAATTTTTTTTATTTATTGATTGTTGAGAACAGTTGACTTCTGAAATTTTGGACAACACACTATTTTTGGATATATGGTAATATATTTTTGGAAATAATTTCAATTATCATTGATATAAATTATCAAAATATGAAAGTGATGATGGGAGTCACAAGGAGGGATGTTTTGTTTGATTAACTAGTTTCGTTATGGTTGTTAAAGAACTAAAGGGAGTCACAAGGGGTCCCACCTACTAGTTATTTTTTATTAAAAACCCTTATTATTATTTTATTACTTTTCCCCCTTAACTAATAAGTTGGTTGAGTTTTAGTTAACTGAACTAAAGAAGTAGTTCAACTACTTCAACTAATTCTAATTGATTAAAGGCAAAAGGAAAAGGAGGAACACGAGGAGAATAGAAGGAGAAGCATATTAAGGTCTGCTCTTTGAGTTTTGTTGAGATAATTCAGTTTTCATTCATTCTTTAATTCATTGGACGCCTAATTCTCTTTTATAATAGTAGGGTCCTATTGTAGACAACACGATTTAGCGCTGAATTACATCATTTAGACACTTGTTTTTCAGAGGTGTTGATCTATCTTTGATAGTTTGTGTAGACTTGTCTGTTTGTGAATTAAATTTCATGACTGATAAAGGCTATTGTGCAGAGTCGAGTGGGCAGCAATCTGTGGCAAGTTGATTGTTGAGGAAAATATATGAAATGATTTTACTCAAGCTTTTTCAGACTCTACTTGGCTAGAGAAAAGTAGACGGGAATATCACCCTATGTTTATAGCCAACAAAAATGACATCCTAACTCACACGTATTAATTACAAGTGCCTAGGCTAGTCTTTTATCAACAAAAAGCTTGTTGGAAATTTGATTTTTATGTAATTTTCTGAACATATCAGTTGCTGAAATAAATGTAAAGATATAATTAAATTCACCAAGATGATAATCAAGACAGATGAGACATAAAGTAATCCTTTATTTCATTCAAATTCACCAAAAAGTCATTTTCTTTACAAAATCTCATGAAAAAATTTTGGACCAAAGTCAAACTTAGACATCCCCAATGGAACATACAAAAGGAACTTTGACAGAAAACCAAAACTGAACTCTAAAATATGGATCAAATTTCCACATATTGCTTCCCACTCAACTCTACACAATAGCCTTTGTCAGTCATGGAAATTAATTCACAAACAAACAAGTCTACACAGAGTATAAAGATAGATCAACAACCCTAAAAACAAGTGTCCGAATGATGCGATTCATCCCTGAATATTGTTGTCTACAATAAGACCCTGCTATCATAAAAGAGAATTAGGTTTGTGATGAAAATAATGAATGAATGAAAACTGAACTATCTCAACATAAACTCAAAGAGCAAACCTTAGTATGATTATGCTTCTATCCTCCCTTTCCTTTTTCTTTTAAACAAATTAGAATTTCTTGAAGTAGTTGAACCAACTCATTAGTTAGATTAATTAAAAGACTCAACTAAATTTAGTTCGGGGGAAGAGCAATAATTATAATAAGGGTTATAAATAAATAATAACTAGTAGGTGGGACCCCTTTTGACTCCCTTTAATTCATGACAATCATAACAATCATAACATAACCATTAGTTAAGTAAAACACACTTCCTTGTGTCTCCCATCAACATATTTACTTTTGGCAAATCTATTTCATGATATTTGAAATTATTTTCAAAAATATTAGTCATATATCCAAAATAGAACATTTTGTCTAGAATTTTCCTGAAGTCAATTGTCATCAATAATGGATAAAAATAAAAACTCAAAAACAATATTTCCCTGTTTGCAATGTAACCCTTCCTTGATTATTGCTGTCACGTTTCAATTTTCCTGAAAATGTCTTTGGTTGTGCAGAGCCTTTAGGCCTAATCTCGTTGATCACGTGGGAACAATCATCCCTCAAATGCATCCAGGAAGACATAGATTTGTCAGAGCCATTGGAGGGTGAGGAAGGGGCAACATTGGATTTTCCTTTATCAAGGGCATGGTGGGCCTCAGTTTTCAATCTCTTGCTAGCATGGAAGGATTGCACTGGTGAGTGGTCAGGGGTATCTTGGACAATGGGATTAATAGGCAGAGGAGTAGGCAAAGAAAAGTTGGGCCAGCCACGATGTTGGGAGACTGTCGAGTGGACAATCTCCTACCATCCATCATTTTCAGGAACCTCAGGTTTCAATGAGACATGAGTAGGTACGGGGATATCGGGGGCTTGGGGGACTTGGAAAGGAGGCCTTTCAGGCCTAGGTTAGACTATTGCCTGCCCAATCCAATTGAATAATCCAGCCTAAAATAATTAACCAAGCTCTTGTAAGTCAGCGTCAAAATGTATGGATAACCTTGGCCTTCTTGGGCCTTTGTTCCAATTACATCTACCTTTGTTTCCTCGACCATGGCTACCTGGACTGAAAAAATTCATTCCTGCATGCATGATTGATTAGAAAATAGTATTTCAAATAACCATACATGACAACTCTTAAAATTATGAAATAGATTTTGCTCAGCAATGTATCAAACTCATGCAATCCAATCCATACAAATTGTTTCATTGTTTATCAATGAGCAGGGGGTGAAAAAGGGTTATGGGATATGTGAGGGGTTTGTATTGAGCGAAAATATGATATAATGAGGGGGAAAAGAACATGGTTACTACTCAATGAAAACAACAATCAACTGTAAAGAAAACCAATATAACATCATTGTAATCCAAACAAGACACTGCCACTTACAACTACTCAAACACCAAACTTCTCTTGACTGTAATCAATTTTAGAACATGGATTGAAAAATGAATATGGGAAGGTGAGGGGGTTTTCAATTAGCGGAAAATGAAATAATGGAAGGGAAAAAGAGTGATTATTGTTCATAAATTAATCAAGTGATACATAAAACATTTTTTGAAGAAAACAACCAACCAATTCACCACTGTAACTTCACAAGCACTACTGTGTAAGAACTCAACAATTCTGGGCATTAACTTTCTTACAGTTTAAAATCAAATTCTTAAGACAGTATCATCAAACCAGACAGTGTCCAATCTACCACGATCTGTAGGGGAGTTCTATTATTTATCCAATTTATATTTTGTAATGATTCTCAAATGTACAAACAATGACTATCTTCACTCAACCATTTGCACTCTGCTTATCCTAAAAAACCAACCAATACCCACACATAACTTCAATCATCAAATACACTTAGAGTCGTGTTTCAAAATTAATAATGAAATCATATTGTCACTACAATCAGGCCCGTCCTTTTAAAAATGCAATGATATTCGTTAAACATTTATGGAGGCAGCAACCAGATAATCCAGATTAAATTGAAAAACCCAAATTGACATTAAAACAAACAACCGACAACCATCATTTCGACACAAGCTATGCATAGAGTAATTTAATCATCCAATTGTAATTCTATTATTGTATAAGCCCAATTCCATGTGACTCTAAAAATCTAGGCCATCCATCCAACACAACGAGGTATCAACAACATGCCTATCTTCATAAAACAAATAACCGTATTGCCACAAAATCATGCTTAAAATTCTGTGACTATTTCTTAGTGTGGAACCAAAGCTATCCATATTATACACAGTGTGTAGCCACCAAAACACCAAGATGAAACATCTCCATTTTACAACACCAAACACACAGTCACATTAATAACTCAACCCATCATGTTGAGCCATCAATCTAATACAATATTGCTTCGATTTAGTCAAATTGTAATCAACTATGTTGTGTACAACTCGGCTTATACAATCAGACAATCAAAAGCATGAAGTGGATTTAGTTCATAAAGTCATCCTGGTTGCAATAACCATTCGGCCCCAAAATAAATGAACAGTCACAATGGCCATTATTTCATTGTGTAGAAACACCACACACACGACATGGTATGCGTGAGAAATATCAAGCAAATGTAACCAATGCCAGCTAAACATCCAAATAATCCTCAGTGAAAAAATACCAGTGACTGTGTATCAACCAACCAATTCACCACTATTGTAAAAATCAATAGACCTAACAATTTGTGTCAACCACACATACCCATGCATCAATTCGAATCAGGGCAGCGACCCTCTCCATTAAAAAATACCGATTTATTAAACATAAGGAGAGACACTGTGTAATTTGAGTTGTGCAAATAACAATGTAGAATTTACCATTGTTATAACAGAGGCAGTAACTAGATGCCAAACCAAAACGACTGTCATATGACCAACTGGGTGAGTCTGTATTCAAATTAATCAATAATACATTCAATCCACAATAACACATAGTAAACTTGACAGGCCCGATAGTCTTCTCTATAAAACTTCAGACTCGAGGGCTAAGGGTTTGTTCTGTAGCCAACATAGGGAGAATAGAGACACTCCTATTAATGGTGAAACCTCTAAGGCCAATGGTGCATACACAGAGAGAAACATGATTCATTCGTGGATGGGTAACAAATCCATGGCAGGGGGGCATAACAGAAGGTGAGGCTCTAATTCAACCTGACAATGTTATTTAATGCACGCAGGGTATAACCCTCGTTCTCTTTGATCAAACAACCACAACACTTAGGTGAAGACAAGGCTGAGTAAGAACAAGAAAACCCATTTTGTGACCCTTAGTGGTGAAAACAACCAATTCAATTGAACAAAACATAGTGACACATAATGCCTCCAACCATTAAACCCATAAAAGCCAGACACTTGACATATTTATGCGAACGCGTGAGGGCAACCATCCAACCAAGGCCAACAAAAACCCTCCAACTAGACCAACAAAGATCACAAAAAAACCCTATGGTTGCTAATGCCTGGGATGACCACTATGAATTCAAGATTATTGCAGAAAGAACCATCGATGCTTAATTCCAAACCACAAATTTTCACACTATTGCAACACTTTAGGAAAGAACAAACCAATACACCCAAGCCAATAATCATTTCATAACTAGAGCAGACTCATGAATGGCCAAAAAAATACATACCTGTAATCGAACTCCTTAAAACTCGAGCTAGTCAAGTGATTCCTCTCTGCTAAGAAATTGGAGCATAACCACAACAACAAGGATGAACAATAGCTCGACTAGGGTGGTGGCCAACAGAAGGAGTAAAGGTGACGTGCAGTAAATGCACGTCGCCTTCACCCACATTTCATTAATTCATCAGTACATGCCAACAAGTTCTTCATTAAAACCATTAATCATACCATGTATCGAAACCATCACCTCATTAAAATCTTATAGAGTGACCATCATATCCCTTAACTTATGCCATACACAAAACAACTATGTACCATATAACATAGTTAAATCACATAACCATTAGTTCTTATTACTTTATCAAAATGTGCCACCCATATCCTGTCCATCCAAATATACCATATTCATATTACCAATATAACTCAATTAAATCGTATAACCATCACTTGCTAGCTAGGATTCAACCATAATCATTAATTCCTTCATGCATGTAGTATAGTATATAGGATAGATTAAATTCTTCCCCTTTGCAATTGTTGCATTGTTTCTTATTACTCTCCAATTTTTTGTATGTGGTATAGTAAAGTTGCAGAACTAGATCCCTTTTCTTTTGCATTTGTTATAGTATTTTTGCCTTTCTCCAAAATACCTTTCATGTATTTTCACCAACATGTTTGTTGTGCAAGTGCGATAAGAACATATAGAAATGATGTCAATGAATATCATAGGTCGTAGTAACATAAGGAACCAACACTTCGTAAGATCAAACCATAGACAATAAAAAAATATCTCATCAACCATGTAAGTCGTGTCGCACATCAGCACAAACATCAAATGTGAGCATATCTGATCTTCAATGATACAAGGGGGTCCCACCTACTAGTATTGTTTAGTTTTTATAATAATAGGCTTTAGCAACACTTTGCGGGCTAAACTTCGTTGACGATTTTAATCATCAACAAACTGGAGACTCCATAGGAAAATTTGTTTTCAACGGATTTAGAACTCATAACTCATGGTTTCGTGAACCAAAAACAACAGGTCAAGAAGATATAACCCGAGAGATTATGCAACAGGGGGAGGTGGGCAGATTTAATGGAAATATGACCGAGAATTTGGGAATAATTCATGAAAAGTGTTAAGTATGAGGGGTTTTTTACCACTGTATGCATAATCATTCGGCATGAATTTTCTCTCTAACTTTCAAGGAGGAAAATTTTTAGACTTGCTCTTAAAACCTCAATGGATGAAGAAATGGCAAAAAGAAGTGGGAGATAACCAATTCCTTATAAGACAACAATGGAAATATATAACAATTTAAAGGGCCCTTCAGAGACATCATAACAGTTGTGTAAGCTTGATTTTTATTAGCTAACAATGCTTTGCAGGAGTGTCACTATGGTAGAATTGATCCAACATCCTATTTGACCAAATTAACTAAAGATAATAAGAAGTGAAATCATGACGAAAGTAAAGTTGCAGAAACTAAAACAACACCAATAAAAGATAGAAATAAAATGTAGCAAGAAAAACCTTAACTCAAAAGGCAGAAATCAAAGTATTGTAAAGCATAGAAAAGAAGAACAAAAATGAAAGCAGAGCTAGGCTACTAGTATACATAAAATCCAATCAACATTAGGGATTTTCACATTGGTTCCTCGCAATATTTCAAGCGAGGGTTGTTAGAGCTGTAGGAAAACAATTGCTTCTGTAATTTATTTAAAATGTAAGAGTTTTTTTTTTTGTAAGTAAGATTTGTATAAAAATCCTTCAAAAAACTAGAGTTACAATGTCATCAAGAGTTTTGGACTGTAATAATTGAACTGCCACAAAGGGAAACCAGTTCAGCTAGCCGGTCTGAGTAAAGATAAAATTTTTAAGCTACCAGTCTAAGTATGAAAAAACTTAAACATAAAGACCATAATATTCAAAACACAACATATCAAACATGGTCATGGTCTCCATGAGGCAAAACAAAACCAAACACTTGGTTAAACTAACACAAAGACACCTGTGTCGGTCATGCGGTTGTCTTGTAGCATGACCATGCGAACTGGGAGGTGGCGAAGGTCGATGGGTCCATAAATTCCTCTTCAACGATTCCCCCCCCCCACATCTCCATGTGCTCATGCATGGAAATGCCCATGTCAATGTTGCTTCCCACCCTTTCTGCTTCAACCCATGTACCCCCCTCCTCCATGGCCTCATGCATAGCCTTTCCTATGTCGACATCGCTGCCAGGCACTTCCTCTTCGACAGGTGTACCTCCCTCATACATGGGCACATGCATGGAAAAGAACAAATTGTCTTTGTCACCCACCCCTATAGTGTCTGCTCCACCATCCCCTGAGCCATTCTATTTCCTTCCCATGCGGCCTCATCTGCTCCTGGTGTCGAGTGGCAAGCCCCCTACAGAGTGGAGAGAACTTGCAGGAGTGCTGAGGACTTTTTGTCCATGATTTCAAATCTAAAATGAAGGTCTTCCAACCCTTCTCATAGCTCAAAGACCAAACCTTGCAGGATAGCCAGGATGTCCTGCAATTGTGAGTTTGGCATTGAATCTGAGAAGGAAGGAGGCCCTAGAAGTGGCCCCAGGAGATTTGGTGTCGATCCAAGGTGAGGCCAACTAGATGGGTTCTCTTGCTGGACTGGTGCGCTCGCCGGTAAATTTGGTGGGACTACAGGAAGTGACAATGAGGATAAGGAAAATCGAAAGAAGGCCCCGTTTTGAAACCCAATGAATTTTTAGAGAGGGAAAGCCACTCTAGCCAACTTGTAGAGGGCGAGGAGAGGACCAGAGGTCAATGAGACTTTGTTGAGACTATCAATAAAAAGAGTGCGAGGAAGATGAAGCAGGTGACGAGTTAGGGGATGGTGCAGGTGGGGGTCTGAGAACCACTCGAGGTCAGCTTGGCTTCCAGGCTGAGTCGTGCTTTGATTTTCCCCTTTTCCTTGGCATTCCAGTGGCGCTGAGGGGAAATGAAAACATAGGGAGGAAGCACAGGTAATTAAGGTGTAGCTAGAACTAATGTAGGTTGCAGGGGCTCTCAGCGTTGGGAAGGAACCTCTGCAAATGCATCTGGCTCGATTCATGGCATCGAGGCAGCTGAAGGAGGCAAAGGTGGATGAGTAGAGTAAATTTGAATTCATGGATATGTTCCATCGAAAAGACATTGAGATGAGGCCAGGTGCACTGAGAGTAATGGTACGTAGGCCTACATCACATGGCCCTCACCATGTTGGTCACTTCACGCCCCCTCTTGGTGACATCTGTCCCGCACTAGCACCCCATCTGGGGTTTAAAATGTAAGAGTTAGTGTCCAATACAAAAGAAATTTGGAAAGGAGCCAACACTTGAAATTATGATGTAATTATCAGCCCCTTGATGCACATGATTAAATCATCAAGATAAAGATGGAGACTGACCAGTTCATCAAAATTCGTGTGCACACATCTTCTAAAAGCGGTACTTGCATCAAGTAAGCTAGAAATAAGGCATTGGTAAGGCATTGGTAAGGCATTGTACCCCAATTAGTGATAAGATTGGTTTTGTGGGCATCTGCCCCTTTTACCTTGATCTTCTTGCAGTCCAACAAACTGTCAAGTAAGGGTCTTAATTGTGACGCTACAACTTGCTGCAGAACCATTTCCATACTGAGGGAAGGGAAAGGGTTTCTCATAATAGCTTGCTTGAGAGTTTGGAGATTGATATAGGTTCTATTATTCTCAGTGGTCCTTGAAGTAGGTTCCCAACTTGAAACACATTCAGGATGGACTGAAAAAATAATCCCAACCCCTAAGAATTTTTCCAACTCCCTTTGAAAGGTTGTCTTTAAAGAAGAGTTAATAGATATTTTTTCTTGCATAATTTGTTTCATGCATTCCTTGATGGAAATAACATTTTGTAAAGAAACAAGATCAAACCCACTAAGATCCTTATAAGGCTAAGCACAAACCTTTTGAAATTCACCAAGTAGCTTGGCAAACTTTTTTTTGCTACCAGAACATTGGGTACTTATATTAATGTTCCTTGAAGGTTTGAGTGCCCAAATGTTCATAGAGATGGTTTCACTCACCTCCCTTCGTATCTCCCCCTCTTTCTATTTTTGTTTGTTGCCTACAACACTCAATGAAAACGAACTGTCTATAGGAGTTAAGCTCTCAAAAATCTTATCATTTTCTATGGAAATAATTTCTTCAGGCTTAAGAGGTTCATCTTGAATAAAATCACAAATGTTCTCATTGTTAAGGAGGTCTTTCCAAGATTCTACATTTTCAGGGATACATGGACAATATAGGGATTGAAAAGAACAATCAGGCCTATGAGGAAAAAGTTCTTGATTAGGTGAGGCTGCAAAGACAACTAACTGATCAGCCACATAATTCAACTCCCTCTTAACATGAGTGATGTTGAAGGATAAAAGGCTTGAGATAAGTGCCAAAACAGTTTGGGAGTATCGTTATTTCAGTTTGTTTCAAGGGGGGCACATTTTTCGTATCAAGTTCACAACAAGCTCAGAATATCCGAAAACTGAAAGGTGACCACAACCAATATTCAGGGCGTTTTCAATGCCTAATAATAAAGCTTCGAACTCAGTGAAATTGTTTGTACATGGAAAGTCTAACCTGTAAGACAGATTATGATTTTTTCCTGTAGGGGAAACCAAGATAATACCAGCCCCATTACATTCATTAGAGTGTGAACCATCAAAGTGCATGTGCCACCTATCATCTTCTAAATTGATTTGATCCAAAGGAATATTATTCTCTTTAACAAAGATTGAGTACACTCCTAGGTCTTCTTTGATATAGTTTACACTAGATTGTAGAACACTCTCTATATAGGGTGAAATTCTTCCCTCTGTAAGGACTATAATATTCTTACCATCCTGAGGAATGGATAAATGTGTCTCGTCGAGTGAGAGGTATCCACCTATTAAGGCTTTCCAATCTCTCCCAAATATAATTGAGTAATTTCTTATAGGCATATCAATCACCTGAATGTTGAGGGTTGTCCTTATCTGAGGATGAGCACATAAAATGAAGGTTACATCCTTAATCTCTCCTATGTTTGTTTGTTGTAGACTATTATAGGAGAGCATTCTTCTGGCATTTTCATTTGTACAAGACAAGCCTAGATCTTCCATAATAATCTTCTTCATCACACTTGGGCCTGAACCACCATCGATGAGGCAACAATGGGCAATCTTATCCATGATATTTACAGAAATATAAAAAGGGGGATTTTTATAGGGTATCTAAATTTATCTACACCTACTTTATTTATAGAAGAATCCTCTTCATTTACCTATTCAGAAAGATTGGCTACAATGAAATCTTTTCCTTCCATGAATTGTTTTAGATGCATCTGTTGTTCAAGGATGAAAACCATGTCTAGATGGCTTGCATCTGTTGTTCAGGGACAACAACCATGTCTAGAAGGGTTTCATATGCTTTGATGTTGGCCAATTGATTTAATATATTGTATTTGGAAGAGGGGAGAGGGGGAGTGATTCTTTGACTCTTAGGGACCTTAGGAACCTGGAGCGCAACAACAATTGAGGATGAGATCGGGCTAGAAGAACTGTGGGGAGGATCAAATTTCCACTTGGGAGCATATGCCTTGTTCCTAGTGTTTATGACCATGACATCCTCTAGCTCTGCAAAATCTAGGACAGCGATAGTAGCTTCTGGTAGTTTTCCAAAGATATTATCTCTGACACTCTTATTTACCTCACATGTGGTTTCTTCATGGTGTTCCTCACAAAAGTTACACCAACTCCGAGGCAAGATAGCTTTAGGCTGAAAATTGTTTTCAGCCGGATTCCTAAAGGGGGGTGCAGAAGAGAATGAAGACAGGGGATACAATACCCTTCTGCTCAAATGATATCATACGATTTCCCATATCTTGTACTATCTGTAAGAGAGCGAACATGCCTATCTATCTAACTGATTCTCCTTGGGGAGGACCAGTTCTTTCAATATTTTCTTCATACTCTGATAAAGTATGTAGAGAAAAACCAAGATTATAAATGGCCTTTTCCTCAAGCCTATGACGGTAGGAGGAAGGAAATGCATTGTAATAATGCATGAAAGCAGCTTGGTTTTGAGGGCGGATAAGTTCTAGGATTTGATTGTATAATTTGGTGAAATGCAAGTGGAAAGAATTGATGGTCTCACTATCTTTATAGGTGACATTATTGTATTCCCTTAACTTCTTGGAGGGGCTTTTGGTTTCCCCATAAGTGGATAAGAACCAATAGAGTAACTCCTCCCAAGTATATAGAATCTTAGGAGGAAGGTCAAAGAAGTCAGTTGCAACCTTCCCTTCCAAGGAATTGACGAACAAGCACATGAAAGTGTCATTGTCATTGGCCCCTATGTTATGAAAAGCATTAGAAAATGCCACCAGGTGTTTGTTTGTACTAACAGTTTTATTTCCTGAAAACTTAGGCAATTTCTCTTTAAACTTCCAAAGTGGACGAGTAGCAGGTGCTAGGCTAAGAGGAGAGGACACATGGCATAGTGTGGTTGTGGCGTCTTCTTTGAACTGAAAAAGACCATACTTTTTGATGAGTTTGGTGGGGTTTGTAGTGGATTGGATAGGGATATGGCGGCTATATAAGCTACCAATCACTGATGATGATGAATATTGACAATATGGAGCACTTTTAATGCCACCAAAGCCTCCACTAGAT
>WSFP011466916.1:0-18250 GCA_009831015.1 Picea engelmannii
ATTGTTTCTATGCAGATGAAGACTACTGTGGTGGCAGACATTCTTTCAGATCTCACAGATGTGAGTGAAAGATTGGCCCAGATGATACATTTTTTATCATAACATTGTTTCTATGCAGGATGCTCTCAGATGTTTGGTATGAATACTATATGACAGTAGATGAGGACTACTGTGGTGAATATGTTTCACCGTTCACAACCATACGTTGCTAATCAAGTACTTGTGTGTTACTTGATGTGGTAGTTAACCACTGGATTGTAGTTATGTACTACTATGAATAGACACAGGTGTGTTCTATCCTTGTTCTAATTGCCTTGAAGACTATCAGCAGTTTATTGGAGACAATGATCATTCAGATGAATGATGAATAGAGATTTTCTAGATGGAAAATAGTTCAGAGCTTGTACTCCTCTTGTATCACTCTATGGTGAGAATGACTTATCCAGCATCATATCTAACTACTCAGATGAAGTATGGTTTCAAGAGATGATGCAGCTGATGGTGATGGTGATGCTCATGATCTAGTCATGAAATAATCTAGATGACTATATTGATGCTACCGGGTAAATGGTATGTTGTGTGCTCAAGACCATTACCTATAAATGCCTCTCTAGCTAGGAGGGAGTGTTAATATTATGGTAGTTGCGGGATGTATTTACCCCCACGTGTGAACCTGATGAGAATAGAAGACTCCGGGAAGCAAGAGAAACCCTAATGAGTTGGAAAATAACCCTAGAAGCCTTGTCGGCTCAAGAAGATAATTTATATTAAGCTATTAGCCTCCAAGAGAAGAATTTGGCCAGAATTAATAATAATATACTGAACAGACACATACCCAGAAGGAGAAGTCGTCCCCAACAAACTGGCAGGATTACTATAAATACAGGGCGCCAGTTCTCATTTGATATCATCTCAAAATTATAGTTTCCCAGTTGGTGCGCACTACAGTTGCAGTTTGGTGCGCAGGTTTGGAGGAGGGTTGCAGGTGCAGCTGCAGCAACAGCTAGTTTCAGTATTGGCTTGAATATCTCTTGGCTAGGGTTTGGAACATCTGATCATCCTTTTGTGATGCGTTGTCCTTCGGGATTGATGCGCTACTCTTTGTTTGACTATCTAGCCTAGGTTTTGCTTCCGGAGGAATTCTCAGGTCAAGGTTAAGGTGCTCGAAGGGAGGCTTCGGCCTATGGTTGGGTGACGAGGGTATTGTCAATGGTAAAACAAGCACACCATCTTCTATATTCTAACATTTTCATGAGTATGCAGTACATATAAACTTTGATTAGATTCACAACGTTTGAAACCAATATGGAGAAAGAAACAATCGATATAATCATACCAAGCTCTGGGGGCTTGCTTCAAACCTTAAAGATACTTTTGAACTCGATAAAAAATGTTACAATCTATCACAAAACTAGGAGGCTATTCCATGAAAATTTCTTTAGATAAGTCACCATGAAGGAAGGCACTTTTCACAACCATCTGGTGGATATTCCATCCAAAATGAGCAACAAAGGAAAGAAACAGTCGAACATAATTCATCTTTGCAACAAGAGAAAAGGTCTCAATGTAGTTGATTCCTTCTTTTTGAGAGAATCCTTTAGTGACCAAGAAAGATTTATGATTCTCAACAACACCTTCAAAGGTGAATTTGGTCTTATAGACCCATCGATATTTCAATATGTTCTTTCCCAAGTGTGATTCTTCATAAGAGAATCCATCTTAGCCTACATGGCTTGTTCCCATGCAGGTTTTCCTTGTGCATCTGAGTAGGTAATAGGATCACAAGTTTCAAGAACACAAGTCATCAAAGCAACACAGATATGTTGCTTCTGACTATGATTTTTTTGTCCTAAATAAATGTCACCAACATCAGGACTAGCAAATTCAATCATCTTAACAGCTCATCTAGGTAGGCAGGAAAGGTGTGAATTGATATCCACTACAGAAGGTCAATCAAAATAATAAATATATTTAGTCGAAGGATATGGAGGACCAATTGAAATACAAATCAACTGACTAGTTAAGTCGGGAACAAAGGTCGACAACCCAATCAAAATAGGAATAGAGTTCGACTGTCTAGTCGAAGGACTGAAAATCAGAACAGGTGTACCATTGTTGGAAAAAACATCAAGGGGACCATCCTATAATAAACAATAAGAATCATTCAACAACTTAATGCCTGAATACTTCTCATAAAACTGCAGATTTCATTTGATGATGATTTTTCATTTGGCATGGCAAAACATTTGATAGGCTTTAGATTCTTCGGAGTAGCCCCATCATGATGCAAGCATGAATCTTTTCATCCAGTTTCTTCTTGCTATCATCAGGAATATGAGACCAAGCAACACATCCAAATACATGGAGATGGTCAACGGAGGGATTTATTCCACATTGTCATTTGAAGGGAGTCACAAAACGGATAGCTCGAGTTGAAATACGATTCAAGATATAGTTTTCATAATAAACAACATCATCCCATAAGCGAGTGGGAAACTTTTTGGCATGTAAAAGACAATGAGCTATTTCAACTAATGTATGGTTCTTGGATTCTACAATACCATTCTATTGAGGAGTATGAGGAACAGACCTTTGCCACTCAATACCATATCAAACAAGGTATTCTTCAAATGGTCAATTGACATACTCACCACCATTATCTAATCTCAAACACTTGATAGGTTGATCACATTGATTTTCATCCAATTCCCTAAATTCCTTGAACTTTTCAAAGACATGATTCTTATTTTTTAAGAAATAGACCCAAGAAAATATACATAGATCATCAATAAAGGTCAAAATATACTTTGCACCTGCTAAGGAAGGTATATTGATGAAACATAGATCACTATGAACTAGTTCCTATAGTTTTTGTGCTCATCATGCATTGCCATATTTGAAGGGTGCCTAATGATGATTTTACCCAATCCACATCCTCTATTGACTCCATCGGGGGGAAGAACTTTAGGTATACCAGCAACCATATTCTACATTTCCATCGACTTCCGACTTCGATAATTGAGTTGTCCAAGTCGTTCATGCCAAGTTCAACTTTGTTCATTAGTGTGAGCAATGAGAGAATTTAGTTTAAGTTCAGGTCAATTCAAGTCACAAAACTTGTACATATCATCCTTTGGATCAAGAAACCCTCTTGCGACAACCAACTAGCCACTTTTCAGATCCCTGACAAAGAACTAATCTATCCAAAACTCCATAATCTTACCTATCTTTGTCAGTTGAGAAACTGACAAAAAAATTACACTCAGATTGGGAACATGATAGACGTCAATAATTTTTCCATGTTGATAAGGAACATCAACACAACCAACGATGTTGAGAGAAAAATTATCAACAACATAGATCTTTCACTCTGTAGCTTTATCTAGGGATGTGAACAAGGAAGCTTCCTTGGCCATATGATGAGTACACCCAAAATTGACTACCCAATTATTATGCATAGAATGAGAAAGAAACCCTTGAGAGGTTCTGACTTGGAAGGTGAAATTATCAGTAGGTCAACAAACAGTCGACACATCTCCTTCAAGTTGCTTGACCTTATCCTCTAAGTCATCTTGCTTCTTGTAGCAGATTTTCTCCACATGTCTAGTATTTCCACAACACTGACATGTTTTCTTCTTTTGATCCTCCCTTTATTTTTTTGGTTGAGACATTTCAGTCTATGTATAGGGGTATCAAACCGTCCTCTTTCCTTATTATTCATCTTACCCTTTTCCTTGAGAAAGTAAGCTTGATGTTTTCCACCAAGATTCCCTTCATCAATCAATCTATTTTTATCATTAATTAGTAAGACACATTAAGAATCAAAGGTATAATCCCTACCATCTTTTTTGCATGCCTGCCAGTTGATTCGAAACGTCAAACTAAACAGGTTGAATGGTGTTCTCGGATTCATCAAGACTAGCTCGATGAGTTTTTTGTCTTTTTTCTGATACTTCTTCCCACATTCACCCAATTTCAATTGCAGTTATTTCACACGCGCCAAATAGTCCTTGATTCCATCGAAGCAATGAGGATCAAGAGAGATAAATTATTTATTAAATTTCATCACTTGGACTTCTTCCATAATTGATAAAAGTGGGTCACTTCATAAGTAACTTATTAGTAAAAGTGAGCTTATAGGAAAAGTCAGAGAAAGGAATTGTTTTTTTACTCGGCCACTTCATTGTGCATTCATCACCATATGGGCCAACTTCTACCTGACACATAGCACTTTGGCTATCGCTTATGCCTTTTTTTAAAAGGGCACAACTTTCACATCCAAAGTTCATTTTCAGTGGTTTTTTTAAACAACCTATTTTTTCAAGAGATTTCTATCTAGAAAACGAATTTCATCTTTTGAATCCATATTATCTTCCTCTTTCAATATGGATTCTCCAAGTGATCTTTTTCTTACTGGTACCAACTACCTTTTATGAAAATCCCATATGGAGGATGTACTAAGAAGCAAAGGATTGTACTAGATTACCTTGGGAAAAGAGCAAGCTCCCACTTATGCCAAAAATAAATTCAAATTAGATAAAAAAAATGATGAAGCATGTGGATTCATCAGAATTTCCATCTCTCCTAATTTAGATTTTCACCTTCAAATAATTGATGACCCAGATGAAGCCTAAGTTAAGCTAGAAGTCATATTTGGTAAACAAAATGTGATTTGATCCCACCAGATTGAAAATTTGGTAAACACAATGTGACTCGATCCCATAGGATTGAAAATTAGTTAATGACTTTAAGTCCTAATGATTTTTCTTGCATTGAAGATTATTTATCTAAGTTCAAAAAACTTAGACTTTTACTTCAAGACTGCAAAATGAATCTAAAGGATGACAACTACATATATGTTATTCTTGCTAAGTTTGGTATAAGTGCATATTCTATCTTTATATCTACCTTTTATGCCACCATAGAAGCTATATAGGGTTCTTACCAAGCTCCCACTCTTGAGTCCTTTTGTGATTCTCTAATTAGAGAGAAAGATAATCTCTTGCAACTTGGAGTTCAACACTGTAGGTACATCTAACAAAGCCTTAGTGGCCCAACAGAAAAATAAAACCAAGCATCCAAAGAAGCAACATCCTCACAACAAGAAGAAGAAGAAAAAAAAAGGGTCCCAAACCCTCTCAGCTAGCTTCTACTCCCAATGGTGATAAAGGACCAAAACAAAAAGTAAGAATATTGATAGGTGTTGCAATTTTTGTGGGCGAAATGGTCATCTTGAGACTAAATGTTTTAAAAAAGATGGAAACCTTAGAAGAAACAATGAATAAGAACAACATCAATCTTGATTCTTCTTATTCTAACTCTTCTTCTCATGGATATGCATTTTTTTCTTCTATTTTCTCCTTCAATGCAACATCTACTTCTTATCATGATGAGTGGATTATTAATTCTGGAGCATATTATCATATGGCTAAGGATAAAGGAATTTTATTTTCTTGATGAATGTAACACCAAACAAATATCTGATGATATATCTCTTATTTTTATAGGGTCTACTGGGGATTGTGTGTAACCCTGTATGAAAAAAATAATAGAATCTGTAGAATAATCGAAGAGAAATCATTTCACATAAGATTGCCGGTGTCTAATAACAACATTACAGCACTTAAGCATAGCACATTGTCATCAAAACGTCACAATGCATATTGAACATATTGACTTGCATGTTAGAATGACCCATGAGGTCCTTTATTTATAGTTTCAATATATAACCTGCTTCCTCGAAACCTGGAAGACCTTGTCCACATATAATTGTCGATGGTTGGAACGGATCCTGGGAAATATATGTTGATTAGTCGACTAGTCAAATTAAGTTGACCTGAATATCCATCTGTCCAAGATATATTCAATTGCATGGCTAGTCGATCCATCTACCAATTTTCTCCGACTGCTAGTCGATTACTCGACCAACAGGAGACCGATTGATGTCGATTTTCGATCAATCGCTCGATTGACTGTCTCCAATTGTTGGTCGAATACTCGAATGAATGACTCCAGGATAAGTGTGATGAACCATAAGAACCTAAATTTCCAACACCCTCCCCTCCCCCCCATAAAAACATGGCTCTGGAGATTCAGTAGGTGAAATTAATTCACCAAGACACCCCCTCATAATTGTAGCTTCCTGAAGCCCAAGCATAGTATGTAGCTTGACAAACTTAGCTTCAGACAAAGGTTTGGTAAAGATATCAAAAATATGATCATCTATTCTACAATAGACAAGAGTGACAACTTTCTCTTGAACTAATTGTCTCAAATAGTGACCATGAAGATCGACATGATTCATTTTACTATGAGCAACAAGATTGTCAGAAGCTTGAATCACACTCTGGTTATCATAGTAGAGAGTAGACGAGGCCAAGAAAGGAAACCCAAGTTCACTTAAGAGATGATGAATCCAAACTACCTTTGTTCTTGCATTAACAGTGCCACAATACTCGACTATTTTAGTCAATAGAGATACTTACTTATGTTTCTTGCATGACCAAATTAGAGGTCCACTACTAAAGTGAAACACATAACCAGAGGTGGACTTCTGATTATCTCCTTCACCTACCCTCTTGGATTCAGTGAAGTCAACTAACGAATCTAGACTACAACAATATTTGATACCAAGGTGAGAGGTACTCTTAAGATATTGAACAATCCTTTTGACATATTTCCAGTGGATTCCTTTGGGATCTTGCATAAACCAAGAAACCACACTAATAGAAAAAAAGAAATTTTAGGCCGACTGTGGGTGAGATAAATAAGGCTACTTACTAGTTGTCGATAAAGGGTGTCGTCAACCTTAGAAAATGACAATATTTACTCGGATTAAATCCATATTGAAAATGAGTAGAAGATGACTTACAGTCTACCATTCGAAAACAATCCAAGAGATCCATTACATATTTAGATTGATAAATGAACAAACCATCAGTTAGAGGTAATACTTGAAGACCAAAAAAATAGAGAAGAATACCAATATATGTCATATCAAAGGAGTCAACAAGTTGGTTATTCAATATAAGAATGTGATCATTGTTATTTCCAATTATAACCAGTTCATCAACATATACAACAATAATCAAGGTATTTTCATGAGTATGGAGTACATATAAACTTTGATCAGATTCACAACGTTTGAAACCAATATGGAGAAAGAAACAGTCGATATAATCATACCAAGCTTTGGGGGCTTGCTTCAAACCATAAAGAGACTTTTGAAGTCGACAAAAAATGTTACAATCTGTCACAAAACTAGGAGGTTATTCCATGAAAATTTCTTTAGATAAGTCACCATGAAGGAAGGCACTTTTCACAACCATCTGGTGGATCTTCCATCCAAAACGAGCAACAAGGGAAAAAATCAGTCGAACATAATTCATCTTTTCAACAAGAGAAAAGGTCTCAATTTAGTCGATTCCTTCTTGTTGAGAGAATCCTTTAGCAACTGAGTGAGCTTTATGATGCTTAAAAACACCTTCAGAGGTGAATTTGGTCTTGTAGACCCATCGATATTTCAATATGTTCTTTCCCAAGTGTGATTCTTCAAAAGAGAATCCATATTAGCCTGCAAGGCTTGTTCCCATGCAGGTTTTCCTTGTGAATTTGAGTAGGTAATAGGATCACAAGTTTCAATAACAAAAGTCATCAAAGAAACATAGGTATGTTTCTTCTGACTATGATTTTTTCAGCCTAAATAAATATCACCAACATCGGGACTAGCAAATTCAATCATCTTAACAGCTCATCTAGGTAGGCAAGAAAGGTGTGAATTGATATCCACTACAGAAGGTCAATCAAAATAAGGAATATATTTAGTCGAAGGATATGGAGGACCAATTGAAATACAAATCAACTGACTAGTTAAGCCAGGAACAAAGGTCAACAACCCAATCAAAATAGGAATAGAGTTCAATTGTCTAGTCGAAGGACTGAAAATTAGAACAGGTGTACCATTGTTGGAAAAAAAATTAACGGGACCATTCTGTTATAAACCATAGGAATCATTCAACAACTTAATGTCTGAATACTTCTCATCAAACTGCACATTTAGTTTGATGATGATTTTTCATTTGACATGGCAAAACATTTGATAGGCTTTAGATTCTTCGGAGTAGCCCCATCATGATGCAAGCATGAATCTTTACATCCAGTTTATTCTTGCTATCATTAGGAATATGAGACCAAGAAACACATCTGAATACATGGAGATGGTCAACGGAGGGATTTCTTCCACACTGTCATTCAAAGGGAGTCACAGAATGGATAGCTCGAGTTGAAATATGATTTAGGATATAATTTTCATAATAAACAACATCATCCTAGAAGCGAGTGGGAAACTTTTTGGCATGCAAAAGACAATGAGCCATTTCAACTAATGTATGGTTCTCACATTCTACATTACCATTCTATTGAGGAGTATGAGAAACATTATGTTGCCACTCAATACCATATCAAACAAGGTATTCTTCAAATGGTCATTTGACATACTCACCACCATTATCTAATCTCAAACACTTGATAGGTTGATCACATTGTTTTTCATCCAATTCCCTAAACTCCTAGAACTTTTCAAAGACATGATTCTTATTTTTTAAGAAATAGACCCAACAAAATCTACAAAGATCATCAATAAAGGTCAAAATATACTTTGCACGTTGAATGGTGTTCTCATATTCATCAAGACTAGCTCGATGAGTTTTTTGTCTTTCTTCTGATACTTCTTCCCACATTCACCCAATTTCAATTGCAGTTATTTCACATGCGCCAAATAGTCCTTGATTCCATCAAAGAAATGAGGATCAAGAGAGATCAAATCTTTATCAAATTTCATTACTTGGATTTCGTTGAATTTGTTGAATAAAGACTTTAACTTCTTCCATAATTTATTAGGATAGTCAATTCCACTAGTATGGAACCGAATATCCCATGAGATATAGGTCGTGATGACCCCCACAATCTCATCCTTGTTTTCGTTGACAACAAACTTCATTTGGTCATCCATCGGATATGGAATCACAGTCTTTGTATATTGCCAAAGTCCCTTACTTTTTATAAAAGTCTCCATATATGGTTCCCATTCAACATAGTTCATTCCATTTAGAAAAACAGAAATGATTTTCTAGCCATCTTTGATATCTAACAGATTTGTTCTAATCCAAGGGTTACAATCAACAAGTCAATGGCTTAGATTCAATCACAAATAGATCAGACTCAACAAGATTTGAAGATGACAAGTGAGGTCTAAACCATTAACTCTAATACCATGTTGGGGATTGGGTGTAACTCTGTGTGAAACAAATAATAGAATCTGCAAAATAATTAAAGATAAATAACTTCACAGAAGATCAATGGTGTCTAAAGACGCCATTAGAGTGCTTAAGCACAATGCATTGTTATTAGAAAGTCATAATGCATATTGAACATATTAACTTGCATGTTAGAATGACCCATGAGGTCCTTTATTTATTGGGTCAATATCTAACCCACTTACTTGAAACTTGGAAGATCTTGTCTAGATATAATTGTCGATGGTTGGAACGGATCCTGGGAAATTTGTGTTGACTAATCGGCTAGTCAAATTAAGTTGACCCAGCCATCCATGCATCCAACACATAGTCGATTGCATGTTTGGTAAATCCATCAACCGATTATCTCTTACTTCTAGTTTACTACTCGACCAATAGGTTAGTCGACTATGTGACCAATTGATGTCGACTTCCGATTGATCAACCAATCGATTGTCTCTAGTTGTTGGTTGACCACCCAACCAACTAACTTCAGGAGAAGTTTGATGAACTATCAGAACCTGATGTTCCAACAGGGTATGGAATATCTCAAGTAGATAATGGTCATTTTAATGATGTATTATGTGTTCCAAGTCTTTCCTGCAATCTTCTATCAATATATTGGATCAATAATTCGGGTAAAGGTAAAACCATATATTTTTCACCTCACCAAGTTGTAATCAAGGATTTAAAAGATCCTAAGAATATCCTAGCAACTGGAATTGTAGATGACATTACCTGGTTGTTCATCAGTTTTTGTTTCTCATAACGATGAGTTGAGAAAAAATTGGCATGAGTATTTTGGTCATCTAAATTATTGCTCATTGCAGCAACTATGTAATCAAAATATGGTGACTAGTCTTCCTCTCATTTCTTGCAAAGATGGTGTTTGTGTCGGTTGTGTTCTCAACCAATGTCATTGGGAAAATTTTGACAAATGTGCCTCTTATCATACCTTGGCCCCTTTGCAACTTGTTCGGAGTGATATCGGTGATCCACTATCATCTCCTTCTTTCTTTGGGTGCAAGTGTTTCTTAAATTTCATTGATGACTTCTCTAGATGCACTTGGGTTTACTTCTTAAAACTTAAGAGTGAAGTTTTTGACATGTTTTTGGCCTACAAGGCCCTTGTAAAAAAGAATATGGACATCAACTACAAAGCACCTTAATAACATATAATGGTGGAGAATATGTCAACAAAAAATTTACAAGTTATTGCGCTGCATAGGGCATTCAAATGCAACATGTTGTTTCATATTCACCGCAGCAAAATGGTGTTGTTGAGAGAAAGAATTTCACATTAAAATAAATGGATAATTGTATGATCCAATCTAAGGGACTAAGTCTTAATTATTGGGAGGGAGTCATCAACTGTTCAAATTATATAGTAAATTGCACTCCCACAAAGGCTTAAAAAAATGTAACACTAAAAGAAGCATGGACTAAAATTAATCCAGATGTAAGCCATTTCTATGTATTTGGTAGTGAAGCATGGGCTCATATTTCTAATGAGAAAAGGAAAGAATTATAGCCTAAAAGTGAGAAATGTGTTTTTTTGGGATATTCTAAAGAAGTCAAAGGTTACCGACTTCTTCAACCTCATTCCAATGAAATAATTATTATAAGATATGTTAAATTTGAGGAAAATATCTTGGCCATCCACGATCCTAATTCGGCATTTGTGCCATCTTCGGTGTTTGTTCCATATTATGTTCCTATTTTGTTCTCTTCTTCATATGATAATTGTAAGGATGAAAATACACCTCCACCTGCTCACTTTCTTCCAGATGAATCCATTGAACATGAACATACACCAGCACTGTTGCTTCCCAGGTGGTTCCATTCAATGTGAGAAGTAGTTGGTGATCTTGTCAATGATCATACATATCATCACTAGACACGTTCATAGTTCCAACAAGCCTCCTTTATTTTGGATTAAGTTTCAAAGACTCGTGATCTAGACACATTTGCATAAGCTTTTGGCCATCCATATTGGGACATGGAAATTAATGGAGAATATTGTTCCTTAATGGAAAACAATACTTGGGATCTTGTACCTCTTTCAGAAGGAAGAAAACTTGTTAGATGTAAATGGTTTTATAGAACTAAGTATGCATCATGTGGAAGTGTTGAAATGTATAAGTCATGGTTAGTTGCTAAAGGATTCTTGCAAGTTGAATTCATTGACTACAATGGAACCTTTTTCCCTCATAGCCCAAATTAATTCATCTGCCTTGTTCTAGCCCTTGCTACCTCACATAAATGGGAGGTCTATTAGATGGATGTTAAATATTTCTTCTTACATAGGGATTTGCAAGAATAAATCTACATGGAACAACCTCCTGACTATGTTTAGAATGACTCTAACCTTGTAAGCCACCTTAAGAAATATCTCTATGATCTTAAGAAAGCTTCTCAAACTTGGTATGCAAAAATGGATATCTTTCTTCTTGGCACCTTCTTTTCTAGATGTCATTCTTACCCTAATTTCTATACCAAAAAAGTAAGAATCCATCTCATAATACTTGTTCTTTATATTGATAACTTTATCCTCACTAGTAGTGATCCTAAACTTTTAAGCCATGTGAAATCCAACCTTCAGAAAAAATTTGAAATGACAGACTTAAGCTATTTGCATTATTTCCTTGGTCTCCAAGTATTGCAAACCAAGGAAGGAATTTTTCTTTCCCAATATAAGTATGAATGTGATATTTTTTGCCTCTTTCACATGGAATATTATAAACCATCCCCTTATCTCTTCCAGTGTGGATTCAAACTTGTTTCCACTTGTACTACTCACAAAGTCGATGCCACCTTGTATCGTTAGTTAATCGGTAAGCTTCTATATTTGACTCATAGTTGTCGTAATATTTCCTTTCATGTTAGTCTTGTTTCCCAGTATATGAAAACACCCCATGAGATCCATTGGAAAGAAGCAAAAAGGATACTTCGGTATATCCAAGGTACAGTTCAGTTTGGAATACATTATAATTTAGGGGGGACTCTGTTGTTGGTTGGTTTCATTTATTCAGATTGGGCTGACAACCTTGATGATTGAAAGTCTACATAAGGTTATGTTTTCATAATTGATTATGGTTAAGGCCTTAATAAGCATTCATTATTATTTTATTTGTAATATTAGTAGGTCGGCTAGAACCTTTCATTTTACCCTTTCATTATAATTGTACTTGTTATCACACAAGTTGTAGGTTGGGAAAATCCCGACCCAACCACCAAATGGAAACAAATTTATGATACTACACTCGATGTCACCTCGATGTAGGTCTCGCACTTCAAGGGTGACTAGGTCACTCTAGTGAGGTGATCTCGATGACCCTAGGGGGAAAAGGGATGTGAAAAATGGAAAGAAAATAAAGAGGCCCCTAAGGTCAAATATCTAGATGGAAAATGGAAAGCAAAGGCAAGTCTCAAGTGGTTTAAAGGTTTCCAGAGACTTGGGTGAATTGTAGAGATGTTGGTACCTACCCAAGACACAATAAAAACCAGTTTGCAATGATGTATGTTAGTTGGATCAGAAATTTAATCTTGTTGTCCCTAATTTTCAGAAACGGATAACAATATACATCAGCAAGGAAGAAATATTATAGCTTCTTAAAAAATTGTTTAAAGTCGAGTGAGATATGTTTGAAACAAGTAGATAATGACTAGAAGAACTTCACAATTTATAGCATGAGACTTTAGCAATTAGATGTGGTTGTCATAAAGATTGTATGTAGAAGTTTTTTTGCAGCCTTATGGCTGTAGAAATCTTGTTATTACAGCAGTAAATTCAGCCACAAAAATCCTCAAAGAAGACACCCAAAAAATGCCTTAAACCTAGTAGAACAAGTTAGCAAACTTTTAGCAAATTGTAGCGGTGAAAGCACAAGTTAAGAGTGACTTAATATTAGGGTTTATGCAATGAAGTTATCATCCTTATGGATGTATAAAACCAATCCCTATATCAGAAATTTTATCCAAAAAAAACAATTTTAATTAGCTCAAAAGGTGTGCCTAGGTTAGAAGTGGGTGAGGGTAGATGTTTAGGCCTGGTCTAGGGTTAGTTTAGGCGAAAACGAGGCTAGTAGGATAGGGTTATAGCATCACTAATAGCTGTAGGTTAGTTTTCATACAGGATAAATAAATTTTGGTTAAAAGGTGATTCCCTAAGGGAGGAAGAATCCCCAAGGCATCAAGATCACTATCCAAAAGAAACAACTTTAAAACTTGAAATTTGTACGTTTACTGAAGGCAACAATTTATTTCTCCCATGCAATAAGTAAATGACTAGTGCCTTTAAAAAGGGTTAATGGATTCAAGCAAAGAAAGATTTATAGGTACTACCTCCTTGGGGGTGTAAATCCTCTTACTCCCTAAGGCAAGTATCTCTAGCTAGGGTTTAGGCTAAGAGGGTGTATGCCCTTATACTTATCTTAGCAAAACCCTTGTTAAACCAATAGCATGTAAGCATGAAGTGATGGAGACTAAGGTGTTGGTGTATTCCCTTATACTTTCCATCTATATCTAACAAATAACCTTGACTTGAAAAATAAATAATAGCAACAATGTAGAAACCTTACCACTTCAAGGAAAAATCTAAGACAAACAACCATAAAATCTAGAGAAAAGTCTTCTAAGGCTAGTGCATCACTTCCATCAACCAATAATCCAAGAAATAACCATAAAAAAAAATCACAAGAGAGAGAAATAGCAAAAGAGAGTGAAAATTTTAGTCCAAGAGCCTCTCACAATGGAGAGTTGTGATAAAATGAGATCTTATGATCTCTTATTTATACAAAAATGTCACTAAGATGGTTTGTCCACATAATTAAGGGTAAACCACAAGACTAGGGGTCAACACCCTTAATATTTCCCCTTTTACAAAGTAATATCAAACAACTGAGTTTAATTTCACTTTAATTTCACTATTGCACAAATAAAACCCTAGTTTATAAAGACGTCACCCCTTTAGAGGACGTTTTGGCACTAGGAGAAGGTCGTTGGTGAAGGAGGAGTGTAGAAAGGTTTCCCAAAGCCACATGTCAAGCATCAAAATAGATCCCTTCATGGTCAAATCCTCAAACCCCTCAAAACATCCTTGTGCCAATGCATATCAACCACACCACCAAACCCTAACCCCCCTAGGTGACGTCATGCCTCAAAAGGTGATGTTTTGTCTCTCCTAGGCAAAAAGTTTTGCATGTGGGGGATAGGTTATGTTGTCCAAGTCATATTATATGCCTTCAATGTTTGATCTCTCTCATCTAGCATGCGGGCCCTTGGCATCCACCAGTGGGATTCAAGCCCCATGGAAGCCCAAGCTAGGCTTGTTCTTCCAAAACTGTCCACCAACTAGGTCCTGCAAAAACAAATAAGCACGCCCTCCAAGGATCTCAAGTAATAACATCATGATAAATGAATCCAATCAATAAATGAGCTACCTAAGCATGTGCATCAAAGATTACTATGTCAAACAATTAAGCGCTCAAAGACATTATGTGACTTGCCAAGCTTGAATATGGGAGGGTTGACGAGGTGTCATATTGGGTAGATCTTCCCCTAGGTCAAGGATAGTTTCCAAGAGATCCTTCTCTAAGCCATGTAAAGTGAATGAAGTGGTTGGGGTCAAGACTCAATGGGAATGGGGTTCATGACATACAAGGGTTTGTAGTGTCTCATTCATGGGTTCCTTTGTAGAGGGTGTGTGGTACCTTCGTTTGCAATGCACTTTTTCTAAGCCCGTTATTTTTCCATTATTTTTTCCTTTTATAAATTTAAGGACAAGTTGAAGGCCACTGCCCTGGCGTGGTGTCCAGACAATGATAGTGTCACCTACAAATACCTAGAGGAAATGAGAATGTTGTCTCATGATGAGACCCCCTTTCTCTCAGCCATGCAACTAAGAGCCATTACCCTGGTTTGGTGACCAAATGATGGTAATGTCATATCACTAGATAGCCATGGACATGATAGGTCGGCTCGTGATGAGACCTCCTATCCTCCAACTAACCTTTTAAGCATTCTTAATCATATTTATTTTGGGTCCCCCTTTTCTCAATGATAAGTGTTTCATTGTTTTCTTGGGCGATCCCTGGGCGAAGCATATAGAAGGTTCATACATAGGATTTTATCTTTTACCCAAAATCAATCCCTCTGGGCCTTTATCCCCTTCTTCGCATAGAATGAGGGACAACCCCTTCTTGGGTCAATACACCCTAAAATCCCAAGAGATAAGGAAATGGGGGGAAATAATGATGGAAAGTGGTAAGTATGGTCGGGAACGGTACGATGGCTCTTTAAGGGAGTTCCTATTAGAAAACCCATCCCCAAGGAAGACCACTTACTAGGGCACAATGTCAACCACCAAGGTGAAGTAGGGAAAAAGGCATAATGTACAATCATATATCATGAAATCTAAAGCAGTCTAAGATACAATATACTTAAATGACTCAAATATTTAAATGATGCTCACCATAATATTGACTTGTACCTCATGGAGCAAGGCCCACTACCTTCCGGAAGCCAGCTGGTGTGGTGGATTCCATCTGAAAATCTACGATCTCTGTGGTGGTGAGAAGGGTCTCCATCTGTGAAAAAGGATATTGCTAGTCATGTAGTCTCTCGGCACTCCATATCTGCAACCCGAGGGCCTCGAGACATAATCTCCTTAGTTATTCACAAAATGGGGATAACATTTGGCTCCTACTTGGGGACATGTGCTCTTCATAGAGTGCATGAGAACTGTGGCATCTCCTGGTAGACCTGTGCCTGCCAAAACTCAGAAAAAAAGGATCAGAGCATCTAGGGTGGTGTTATCACCCTTTATCCATAAAAATCCAAACCAAAGGCTAATCTAGAAAAGAAAAAATTTGACATTTTTTCAAAAATTTCCAAACTAAACATGAAATCAATACCTAAGTAGAGAAAAATGAAAAAGAAATGCATCTAAACTAATATGAGAAATCAAGATGCAAATCCAGGAAATCAAATGACCTACCTACTTACCTGGGGCCTTGGGGTCCTGAAGATCCGGTGATAGGTGACGTTAGGTGACGTTAGGTGAAGTCACACAACCAGTGCAACCACTTGTTCATCATTTCATCAAGATATTTCCCCATGTGCTTAATCATATACAACAAAGATAAGTCAAGCACATAATAATCACACATAAAATCGATCATGAAATAAAACTCATGGAGATGGGTGGGAGGGAAGAAATCCTGCTGGAAAGAATATCCGTCACTATGATCATGCGAGGAATCATGCCTGAAGTGATAGCCACATGATTGATCAATCCATCTCTGAAGGGGGATACTATATGTAGATGAAGTCTCATTTTCATCTTCGCACAAAGACTCACTGCTTATCGAGGATTGAGAGGAAATGAGAGATCGTAGGAATACTGCATGGTCTCTTGGAGAAGAGGGTAAGAGGTAAGGAACAGGCTTAGGTGTAGAAAAACACTGCCTCTTCCCCTGTGAATCTTCATGAAAATATCCAAGATGAAAATACTTTCGCTTTGAAGAATGAACCTTTAATTACTCTAAGGTGGCCACATCCTGGTATTCCTCCAAATTTGAGGATGAAAGTGGTTGAGTGTCCTCGAATAAACCCGTAATTATGTCATCGTCAGGCTATGAAACATAAGAAAATTCATCGAGACATTCTTGGTCACTTTCTTCATATGTCTCTTCTTCAAGCTCTTCTTCATTGTCAAGGGTGGGAAACAACTCTTTTATGTGATTCATCATTTCCTTAGCATCTTTATTAGTGGCCTTTTCCTTTTCCATCTTTAAAAATGCCATCTTCGAGTCATAACAAGATCTATATGAGGGTTCATCCCATGGTGCCATAATTTCGTTGAACGTATGGACACCTTAATGGAGTCGCCAGGTGAGATCAAGTCTCACCAAAGGAGGGAAAAGGGGGGGAAAGAGGGAAAGGTGGGCTCGTGGAGACTGGAGTCGCTAGACAAGCTTCAAGGGAAACCTATCAAGGGTGGAAAAGGGAACATTCTTCAATGTAATCACCAAGAAAGCTAAGGGATAGAGGCTTTGGGAGGGAAGCTTGCCAAAGTGTCATTAGGGCATGAAGAGGATTCAAAATCCTCCCCGACAATGGCACCAAAATGTTATTGCACAAGTTGTAGGTTGGGCAAAGCCCGACCCAACCACCAAATAGAGACAAATTTAGGACACTACACCCAATTACACCTCGATGTAGGTCTCATACTTAAAGGGTGACTAGGTCACTCTAGGGAGGCGATCCTGGTGACCCTAGGGGGGAAAGGAATGTGAAAAATGGAAAGGAAAGAAAGAGGTCCCTAAGGTCAAAGATCTATATGGAAAATAGAAAGTAAAGACAAGTCTCAAGTGGTTTAAAGGTTGCCAAAGACTTGGGTGAATTGTCGAGATGTCAATACCTGCCCGAGACACAAGAAAAAACACTTTGCAATGATGTATGTTAGTTGGATTAGCAAGTTAATCTTGATGTCCCTAATTTGCAACAATAGATAGCAGTATATATCAGCAAGGAAGAAGTATTATAGTTGCTTAAAAGATTGCTTAAAGTCAAAACATAGGTACCAACTTAACAAGAATTCTACAGAGTTCTCTTTTTTTGGGGGGTCAAGTCTTTTACCCCATTTTTAAAAATGGTACTACCGGTATCACCCCCCCCCCCTCCCCCCCCTCCATTTTTAGGTGGTTTTTTGATATTTTAAATTTTCTGATATATAATGTTTCCACTTTTTTCTTTAAATGCTTGTTTTTCCATCTATTTTCAAATTTTTATTTTTTTATCAACAGTGTTTTTAGTCATTTTTCCATGCTTCTTTCAATCTTAAAATATTTTTTACCATTTACATTTTAAAAAATACGATTTTTCGTCTCCTTAATTAATTTATGGTTCTGTACTTTTTAAAATATAGTGGAAAATATCATTTTTAATACATTTTT
>WSFP011466917.1:0-18250 GCA_009831015.1 Picea engelmannii
TTCGAAAAAGTTACCCCAGTGGAGTCTCCTTTTATGTTTTTTCAGACTCTCTAAATATGAAAAACCACTGATCTTACCTTCTCTAGGCTCATTAAACTTACATCGAAGGACATTACCATTGTGTGTTTTATCAACTGCATTAGCATACCTTATCCACCAACTTTGTGACAATTTGCTTCTGCGTCTTAACACCTTTGGCCGCCAGAGGATTTTTCCCAAGTATCATTTTACTAGAACATCAGTATTGTCCTTGTGCCTTGAGATTGTATGTTTTCAATACTCGTTCCTCCATTGTAACGTAATATTCCTTTATTCTTTTTCCACAATTATTGAAAAGAACAAAAAAAATCAAATATGCCCCAAAAAAGAGGAAGGGAAAAGTATTTTCTTTATTGGCAGCATAATGAGTCGCCCTTTCATAAAGCACATCTATCTGTTTGTTCATTAGACTACGGGATGTAGTATGACCTTAGGAATCTTTTCTCACTATATAGAGTTGTGTCCTCCACCGTTTGGTTATTCTTCCAAACATATGGAGCGTTTGTGTTGCCTCCTGCTTCGTAGACTTATGATTAACATTCATGTTGGCTGAGTCTCATCACTTGTCGTGCTATTGTCCAAGGGAAGTTTTTCACTAAGCCTGAGTCGGCCCCTCTGCAATGTGTCTTTTTTCCACATACCCGGCCATGCTGAACATCCAATCAAGTCCTTGTTCAAAATCACTGAAGCCTTCAGTCCGATCATCAATATTATCGAGCTCATGACCGACGAGCTATCAAAGAACTCTAGGTAGTGCAGTCGTACACTCATATTACACTCTTACCCAAGTTTTGGAATATTTTGAAGTTGTTTCTCGATATCTGAAGATCTCATCTCCAGCCATCAGGCCAAATCAACTTCTAGAAGATGGATACTCTATATGTATATATTTTTTATTTCAATATGTAGCTCCACTATGTATTGTTCGCGACTACTATTTATAGTTATTTGACATGGATATACAGTGTATTTGATTGGTAGCCATGGTTCTATTTTTATCCTGAGCATGGGTATGCTCGCCTCAGTGAGACATTTGTTATTTTGCAGATGGAACCTCTCGGTTCCTGATCTTTGGGCTCAATCGTTCGGCACATCAGTAAAGATTGGTAATGTATTTTGGCCATCAGATGCTCTTCTAACCTCACACATTAGGGGGCATCTGTTATAACCCTAAATTGCACCACACATGATTACCTGGCATCAAGCCAACTCATATCCTTTCTTTTCCAAGAACACTGCTGAACAACTCTTTGAAAATCCTCTTGTGTAAAGGCCCACGTGCCCTAACCCATTACTGCATGCGTGTACACACTAGCTAACCCAAAACAACCCGCGTGGACCAACAAAAGAATGAAAAAAGGAAAGTTGCTGACGAAACAAAAAGCTATGGGTGAGTTAACTAAAACTCCTGGCAATGCATGGCCGAGGGTTCGTCCAAATACCTAACTCCTTCTAGCCTATAAAAGAAGGG
This sequence comes from Picea engelmannii, assembly GCA_009831015.1. Taxonomy (NCBI): domain Eukaryota; kingdom Viridiplantae; phylum Streptophyta; class Pinopsida; order Pinales; family Pinaceae; genus Picea; species Picea engelmannii. The sequence continues at coordinate 1,511 of WSFP011466917.1, forward strand.
GTAGGGGTACCATTTGGAAAAAGAAAGAATATAGCAAAGAAACTCTGCCCATTTACGTATTCCATTGTCCCAACCCTTTAGCCTTTCCTAATGCCAAAGGAGATTTAAAGCAAAGTAGTTGAAGGACAAAAGAAGAGGAGCCCAGGATCAAGTTCAAGGAGCGGTGGCCGGTCTCAGCTTTTGTAAGTTGACTCATTTTAAGTAATAAAGAGAATGCTTTTCCCGTCCCAATTCATGAACTTTTTATGGTTTGATTAGCTTATGTTTGATTTCTAACCCATGAGTATATAAGTAGTATGCATGCATAGTTGTTGCTCTTCTTGAATGCAGGTCATCTTTGGAAGGAGTATTGTGAACAAGTAATCAAGCACAATAGAGGATTGACATCAAACGTTGGTAATGATGTAGGTTGATCTTTCCATGCATTTACTAAGAAAAGGGGATTTAAATCTAGGGATGAAGGTAGAAAGTAATTTCTATTCGGTCATATCTGCATGCAAAGTCTGAACTCTATTTGCTAGTCTGTAGGGTGTTTTTCCCCAACAACACACTGTGACAACCACCAACTCGCCTGCGCTCCAAGTGTTGGATTGCATGCCGGATGGAGTGTCAGATCACGTACCGGATGGGGTGCTGGATGAAGTGTCGAACAAGATACTGAATGGAGGATCAGACTACAAATTCTCCCTGTTACACACGAATCACATATTATATCCTTGTAAAAATAAAATCAGATTGAATTTAACTCTAAACCATTGCAAAACATTGATTACACATACATGTTATAAATCCATGATAAATTGATACAAAATCCTTTGAAAACTCCTTCAAAATGGTCAATAACATATACAATACCAGTGCAAAAAGGATTCAACCATCGCAACAAAACAATCAAAATACGATCCCAACATTACCTTCATTCCTAAGGATTTTCCGGTCCCACTACAAACAAAAATGAATTAGCTAGCATGACTAGACTTGTTGAGGAGGGGGTGGATTAGCTTTAGAATCTTCTTGTCCTAAAGACTTTGTCTTGGCCCTCTTGCAATGTTTCAATTGTGCCCAGAGGCTACAATTTTCATTTTATCATTTGATCAACCAAACATTGGAGGTAATTCACTTTTGCTTGTAATACCGCATTGTCCTGGTGGAGATGCCTATCCATAGTCTTTCGCTCTTCCAACTATTGCAGAAACTGAAAATATTCTTGTTGTAATTTTTCAATGACTGGAGTATGATCAGATGTCTCGGAGGAAGGCTTGAATCCCTTGATGGATGTAGAGAGTCTATCGGCTTTGGAATCTAGTATAGGCATCTGTGAGGTAGGAGTAATATAGGGTTTATGATAGGAAATAGGTTCAGATTTTACTTCTCTATTAGGCTCCAACTCTTCTACAAAAACTTCCCTAAGTATTTTATGGGGACTTTCAATAGCAAAAGATACTTGGATAGGATATGAAGTGCTTGGGAGTTTTACATTAGGATTTCCACTTTCACTTCAGGTATGTTTTTGAAAATATCCTCCTTTGAATCGATTGGTTTCTCTTATATTCGTAGGGACTACAGGGAAATCTTGTTGAATTGCCTCTTTTAAATTCTTGGGTTGAGTATCAATAGATGTTGAGGGCATTGGAGAATTATCAATAGGCTTTTTAGTTTTCTTTCCTGATGAGGTTGCAGGGGAATCAACAATTTTCTTGGTATTTTCTTCAAGTAGAGAGATATCTTGAGTAGGAGGGTTTGTATTCTTTGGATAATGAGGCTTGGATGGAGTAACAGTCCCTAAATCAAGTGATTTCTTGTTGGTATTTATTTTGAGATGGGGGTTTGAAAATTGATAGATGAATTCATCCCATTTCTTCCCCTGTTTTGTCAACTCGATTATGCCAAGAAATGTGATGAGGTCATGGTGGAATAGACTTTTATGAGGATTGGCCACATTCTCTCGTACTTAGGAAGACATTTTCTCAAGACTCTTCAAGAAGTAAAAAGGAAAATTCAAGGGCTTGTTAAATTGGAAATGAGCTAACAGACGAAAATGGAAAGCTTTGAAAATAGAGTATCTACCTTCACAAGTGATAATTATGGTAATGACAATCAAGGGGTTAATTAAATCATATTTAATCCATTCTTTGGAGTACCCCTTAGCTCTAGAAACATTTTGAAACTTAGGCTTGAAAACTATGTTGTAACTTGGCCATGGAAATTGGTTGTGCTTGAACCAATGATATCCAACTTGTGGTAGCTTCATGGTTGAGGAAATTGAATCCTCAGAGACCAAGAAGGCCAGAGAACCCACACACTCCATCCTCCCATCGAACCCAAGGGAGAATTACAGTGAAACACCATCATTGTGGCCCTGTAGACAGGCCAAGAATAGTCCCCACCCTACGCGAAGGAAGATCTCCCTACACTCTATGAATTCAGGGATGGACAGGAGCTCGGCATAAGAGGAAGGATTGAATCATTTGGGCATGGTTACAACATGTAGGATGAGAAGAGGATCACAATTGGGCAAAGGATGAGCACAATTGGGAAGAGGATGATCGCGACAAATCAAGCATGCATGAGCGAAATGGCAATTGGAACTAACCCTCTGATTTTTAATGCGCTCAAGGTGGAAATTGTTGAATTCATGGGAGAATTCATCACACATGATTGCCATGTGTGACTATGACTGTGCCGATTTTGAATTTTGAATGGTGTCCTTTGGAGGTAATTGTAATTATGAGAGAATTAGATCAATGTCCAAGTCTTTGACTTGGACATTTGATGATAAAAATGAATTTAGAGATTGTATAATTGAATTATCAAATGCCATTAAATCCATATCATATTACTAATGAGCAAGCAAATCAATTCAAACAATCTGTGTTTACCTGCAATCGTGGTCACTTACAGTGTCTGCGCACCTCATCTGATCCTTCATATGGCGCATCATCCAGTCATCCACATGGCACACCATATGGTCTTCCAAATTGCACTCCATATGGCACTCCATTTGGCACTCCATATGGTACTCTTGTGCAAAATGGAATTTGTTTGTATTGTCATGGATGTTTATCCATAGCACTCAACTTAAGCACTTCTAACAGCCATGGTGAACATGAGAAGAGACAAGATAAGAGTGTTCCAGTGTTACTTGTTGTGTCATCATGCATGCACATTATAACAATTTGTTCATCTATCTCAGGTCATGTAACACAAGTTTGTAATGAACGGTCTGTAAAATAAATAGTTAAGCGGCCTGTCAAAAAAATGTACATCAGGTTTATAACACATAGTGAATTTAGCATTTCAATTAAAAATAACTGTTGATATAATAGCCCATATCATGAAAACAATATACATAAATTTTTACAAATATTATACTTCTTCTTATCATGGATTATAGATAGGAAGTATTGTCATTTTTCATCTCATGAAACCCCTCCCCCACTCTTAAGTATTGTGACACCTCACAATAAAAAAATATAGGAAACTAGTCAATTCTCCCAATAGCCGAAGATTTACAGCTTGTTAAGTGTAGAGATAAATTTCACATATATTTCTGATGAGACGGTTAGAATATGTCCCCACCTATAGGATAGAACATCCTACATATAGTTAAGAAGAGGTAGGCGAGAGATTTTTAAGATAGTCTTAAAGTTAGTTCCCAATGGCAGTTTTATGGAGCTCATTAACCTTAGCTTAACCATACATACTTCTTGTCAGCTTTGTCTACAATTAATGTCGTACATCAGGACAAGTTTAAGATTTAGGAATTTCTTATTTTTTTTTGTCAGATTATCATCCTCGCTAGGTAGAATGCCCCGCTACCAGCAAGCCTTCTCAGTACTCCGACGGGTTTACTTGGTCATACCACAGGATGGTACTTGTTGCTAGCAGACCTATTCAGTATCTTAACGGGTTATCCTATTACACCCTCAAATACTGGCCCACCATTTTTTAAGTTTTTAATATAAATATTGTTCTATGTAAGAAGATGGGGGGACAACTCTGAAAAAACTTTCCTTTTTCTTCTCTTTTCTTTTAGATTGGGATGGTATTTATGTTAGAGGATGACTCTCATTTATGTATTCCTTAGAGATTTTCCTAATGTAAGGGGTACTTAAGAAAATGTATCCTATCTAAATATATGGTATAATCAAGCATTTTTAGTGTGTAGTGGATGGTACCATTGGAAAGAACAGAAAGGTATCTTTATGATCAACTCACTTTCTTCTTTTTTTAATTTATTGTGATGTTTCCATGGCTAACCACTAATCAGACCTCCTTGTTACTCTTTAATAAAAACAATTTACTCACTTACTCAAGTTTCTTGGGGAAACTATACGAGTAACCTCTAAGTTTGATGGTCAAGGTATCACTTCCTTATATCCTCTAGTGGTGAAGGTTTTAAGAGAAACTACCATTAAAGATGCCTTGAGAAAAAGAAGATGGAAATATTTGCAAAAATGTGGCTAATTACTGCAATTCATTATTCAATTGATGCTTAGCAAACAAAAAGGTTTAAATATAGAAATATTTTTGAAGGAAAATACTTCCCTTTATGTCTCCTTGAAATTGTCTACACCTGGTGAAATAAATACCTACAAAACTCTCTAGAATTGTCTATCAACATACTTCAAATTATTTACATATGTACGGTCAAAAATTCAGAAAACAAATTCAAGAACAAGGGGGAACTTCCACATCTACAAAGGCCAATGCCTTGTCAGTTGACATGACCTATAGAAAATCTTCTTTGGAAATGGGTCTGGGATAAAGTTTGAGTCGGTGTCCATTCACTACGAAAGAGAATTTTCCATCATCAATTGTTTTGATTTTAACAGCCCCATTGTCATACATGGTGACTACCTCATAAGGACCCAACCTCCGAGTAGTAATTTTTCCTTTGAAAGTTTTAAATCGAGATTCAAACAACAAATCCCAATCAATAGGTTGGAAGTGTTTCTTCTTAATAAACTTGTCATGCCACTTGATCCTCTGGTTTTGGACTAATATTGTTCATTGGATAGCATCTTGCCTAATCTCATCCAACTCATTTAATTGTAGGGTTTGGTTTTTCTAGGCCTCATCTAATTTTAATCCCAATTTTGAGGAAATACAAAAAGTCCTTACTTGGAAATCTATTGGTAGAAGTACTTATTTCCCATACACTAGCTCATAAGGGGTATGCCCAATGGTGTTTCTCCAGGTGGTCTGATATGCCCACAAAGCCTCTGGAAGCTTGTCAACCCAATCATGATGATGTAATTGAACAATCATGGTTAAGATAGCTTCTATAACTTTGTTTGTGGATTCTACATGACCATTAGCTTGTGGGTGATATGGAGAAGACTTGCAGTGCTTGATCCCATATTTCTCCGTTAATTCTCTCATCAGCTTGGAAGCGAATTGAGTGCCTTGGTGTGTAACAATTTCATGAGCAACACCAAAGCAGGTAAACATGTCTTCATAAATGAATTTGACAACATATTTTTTGGTAGCCCTAAATAGGGATTTTTCTTCTACCCACTTGGTGACATAATCTGAACAAACCAAAATATATTTTTTCTTACGAGACATTGGTGAAATTGGTCCTACAAAGTCAAGGTCCCATTTCTCGAAAGTTTCTATCATAACTTGGGCACGCAAGGGAATTTCGTCAACTAACATGGGTCTTCCTATCCTTTAATATCTATCACAACTCCTAACATATAGTATACTTGGCAGCATCCTTAAAAATACTAGGCTAATAATAACCTGAATGTAACAACTTATATGTTGTACATTTGTCAAAAAAATGGACACCACATGGTCCATCATGACAACTCTGTAGGATTTTGGGTATCTCATATTCTCGAACACATCTACAAATAATCAAGTCTGGAGCAATAAGAAAACTTTCATGGCCAACCTAAGAGTAGTTGGCACTTTGTGTGATAATTCTACACTTTTCATGAGGTGACAAATGAGATGGTAACTTCCTAGTAGCCAAATAGTTTTCCATATCTGCAAACCATGGGGTATTTACAGAGAGGGAAAAAAGGTGTTCATCTGGGAAACTATCATCAACAGGAATATCACCATCTTCATGTTTTATGCATGAAATAAAATCAGCTACCAAATTCTCCTTTCCAAGTCGATCAAGGACGGTGATATTAAACTCTTGCAATATAAGGAGCCACCTAGTCACTTGACCATTGGTAATGGGTTTATTCATAAGAAATATAATGGCAGAGTGATATGTATGTACAAATACTTCTTAGCCTGTGATGTAGTGGTGAAACTTATTGATAGCATGGACCACTACCAAGAATTCCTTTTCAGTAACTGTATAGTTTAACTTGGTAGGGGACGAGTTTTTTCTAAGAAAATAAATGGCATAGGACTAATGGTCTTCTTTCCGCCCTAATACTTTTATTGCAGTATTGGAGGCATCAGTGGATATGTGAAATGGATTATCCCAATTTCCCCCCCTAAGAACCGGTGCCACAGATAACTTCTCTTTCAGAGTTTCAATGGCGGTTTGACACTACTCAGTCCAAAGAACATCAACATCTTTTATTAACAATCCAAACATGGGTGCAACAATCTTTGTGAAATTTTCAAAAAATCGTCGGTAGTATCTGACATGTCCAAGAAAGATTTTCACCTCTTTTTGAGTCTTGGGGGCTGGAATTCTGACGATGACCTCAATATTAGTAGGATCGACTTTAATCCCTTCAGATGAAACGTGATGTCCTAAGACCACTCCTTCAGTCAATTTTTTTTTACATTTTTCATGACTTAAGGATAGGTTCATTTCTTGACATCTGATAAGGAATTTTTCTAAATTATATAGGGATTCCTTGTAGGTATTCCCATATATTGTAAATTCATCCATGTATAGCTCCACACAATCATGAATAAGATCATAAACTATCCCTAGTATTTCTCGTTGAAATGTGGTAGGAGCATTACACAATCCAAATGGTAAGACCCTATAGGCATAGGTTCCCCAAGGAAAAGTGAAGGTATTCTTGTCATGATCCTCGGGTGCTATGAGAATTTTATTGTACCCACTATATCCATCTAAAAATGAGAAGTATTTGTTTTCTGATAGGGTATCCAAGAATTGGTCAATGAAAGGAAGAGGGAAATAATCCTTTAGAGTGGCCTTGTTAAGCTCCTAGAAATTGACACAAATTCTCCATTTTCTGGCTACTTTCTTTAGAACCACTACAAGAGGGGATACCCATTTACTGTCAGAGATGGGGTAGATAAATCCGACATTCAATAAATTTTGTATATCCTATTTTACTATATCCTTGAGTGTCGAGTTCATCCTTCTCTGGGGTTACCTAATAGGTGTTACCTCCCCCTAGGTATATATGTGATGAATGCATGTGTCAGGGTGTATACCCTTCATGTCAGTGTATTCCCAGGAGAATGTCCCTGATTTTTCTTTAAGGACATTGTTGGCTTTCTTGAAATATGCTTCCTATTGCCTGCGTTGTTGACCTAGGGTTCATATCTTTAAAGGTACCAACAAAGCCTAAAACTATCGTCCCTTCTAGTAAACCAGAAGGCAACGCAATACACAGAATGCACTGCACAGTCCCACCTGAGATAGCTTTAAATGGGTGGTTGCAAGACTCAGGTGTTTACAACCTAGAATTGAGCGAGAGATATGGAATCTATATTTTGAACCAGTTTTTATAACTTGTGTTATGAACTATTGTTACTCTCTTTTATATTTTAACCTTCATGGAATCTTTTATTGAAATCCCAACAATAATTAACTAAGAAATATAATAACTCATTCATTTATTACACATAGCGTTTAAATACTAAAAGTATGATGAAGATATGCATGCATTCATCACATTACACAGGTATTACCATGGTTCACTCCCTCCTGGGATACGTCCAAAATGATTTGGCTCTTGTCTCTCTTATTATGGTAGTTCTGCAATCTCACATCATGCGCTTACAACTCTCCTCAAAGAGTTAAGATCTATGTGAGGTGAACTAGATCACACCAGGCTCCTCGGCCTACGATCTAATATTCAAGATATACCTTCTCTCCTCCACTCTGGTTCAATCATTGTACAAAAGTAGTTTATCTAACAAAAACCATTACATACTATATTCTCCACCTCTACAAAGGTAGTGAATTGAAACTAACCAAACCTCTCTCTGATACCTGTGTATCTATATATTTATCTATTGGGATCTTCATCCATTTACACAAAACCTTACAAAAAACCTAACCCTACTATCGTTAGGTCTTCCTTCTTTGCATGCGTGTTTTGCTTCCTTCTAGCTGTCGCCTCCTTCTTGCAAGTGCATGTGTTGTGCTTCTTACCAGTTGTCACTTTACTCTTCCATGCTTTCTTTCCCACGATTTCTCTTCGAGCTGTCATTATTCTCCATGAATGACTTATTTACCACTTCAGTCTGTTGCCAACAAGCCCCCAACACTGACATGTGACTAGTCCCAAGTCACCTAATCTTTGTGAGCATCCTCGATCTCCTCGGTGATCGTCTGGAACTTTTCCCTCAGCTCTGCTACTTTTGTTAGTGCCTGCACAGTCCTCTTCTTAATGGTATCCACTACCTGAACTGCCAGTTTGTCGCTCAGTAATCCTGCACATTCTACCTATGTATGTGCCATCTATGTTCTAGTTGCTTCTGCCTATGCGAATACTTATGCTACCCATTCATGTAATGGTTCTATTTGAGCCTGACGCTCATGTTTATGTGTTTGTGCAGTGATAAGTTCTGGCTGCATATTCTTCATCTCTTGCGTCCCCTTGATGCGTTTTGGGATTGTTATGGTCTTTTTCCTTTATTTGACTTCTTGGATCACTGCATTGATCCTTTCCTCTTCCTTTTCCTAGTGTTGAACCTGTGGATCCTCCTCCAGTCTTGTCCAAAGTTGTGCTACTTTATCGAGCAAGTCAGCTTCTGTGCTAACCTATTTCTCCATATTTTGTAGTTGCACTATTGTTTCTTGCCTCTTTTTCTCCTTTACTTTCGGTGGAGTTGTTGGTGTCAGTTGTTCTTGGAGATCCTCGATCTCCTTCTGGTATCAATCAATCTCCTGTGAAATCTGGTCGATATTTTCTGCGGCTGGGAGTTCGTTTCCTTACGCAATGATTGAAAGTTTCCCCAAAATTTATCCCACTATGTGTTCCAATTCGTTCCTCCATTCTGTCTCTGTCTAAGTTTCAGATTTGACCTGCTCATACTCTTTTTCCAACGCTTCCTATTTCTTTGTTGCTTTCTGTAGCTCAACTAAGTTTTTATGTGCCCGAGACTACATCTTGTGGTCGATGCTAACCTACAATTTGTACAGTTCCTTTGATGGAATCCGTGTCAATACCAATTGCATGTGGTCCAAATCCTTCAGTGGTGTATGTCCCACTATTTCGTCCATTCGTAGCATGCTCGGTTTTATGTAGACTGTTTCATGTGCGTGTACCATTGGGAGGGTTGGATCTCATTCTTCTACCTCCACTCTTTCATTGGTTTGTGTTGTCGAGGGCTCTATGCCTCTGCTGCTACTTGCTCTCTGGGCTTACCTGAGTGTCTTGAGGAGCTGTCCCATTTCTGCCAACTCTTTTTGCATATTGTCCCTATGATGTGTTGCGTGATCGAAGTCTTCTGCTAGACAATCCTGGACCATTCTAGTAATCATTTATCCATCGTCCTCCTTGATGGTATAGTCTAGTGATGCTCATTGCACCTTTGATTTCTTGCGGGCGTCTGCTTCCTATACAATTGGTCTCTTAGTTCCCCCTAGTTCCTCTGTGTTGGGATTTGGGGTGGTCTCCTACTCTCCCTCAGCTTGCTTGGGTTTCACGTTGGTCTCTTTTTGCCCCTTCTGTGTCCCTATCAGCTTTTCCCCTTTCTTTTCCCGAGTCATCTTGTTTTGGCCCGTCCTTGGTTTCTTGGGCTTGTGGAGGCTGTGTTTCTGCCTGCGTTGCTTCTCCTTCTGTGGGTCCTTCCAGTACTTCCTGGGGAATCAATGGGATCCTCCATGCATCATGCCATTCACTAATAAACATGTCTATATCACCTTTTGTGATGCAGTAGCGCATCGATAGCTACTGTTTATCTGGATCCTGTCTTGGTTGTATCCACATGGCTTGACATGTAGCCCAGAAGTTAGCGATGTCCCCATATCGTGTGATGACCTCTGGTGTTATTATCCATGATTGGATAATAGCTTCATGTATGTCCCGTAGATATGCTTCGAAGATGATTCCATTTTCCCTCTTATGCTTGGTCTTTGGCCCCGATCTCAGTAATAGATATCTCACTCCCGTTGGCTATGGTCTAGTAGAAAAAACTACATACTATGGTTCCCACCATCCCATGAAGGCTATGAGGGTGAGAAACCATGAGTAATGGAATTTTGTACCGAGGTCCTATGCATCCTTCCAGTCCACTTGGAACAAGTTTAATAGATATGACACCCAGCTCACGAAGGTGCCTTCTGTGCACTAAGCTGCAACTGCGATGACTCCTACTGGTATTTCATCTTTGTGGAATTTTGTTAACAATTTACAGGCTAAGATGTGTTCAACCAATTGTGTCATTTCATTGTTGATCTTTTTGATTATAATGCCTCTTGTCCCTCTGGTGGTACCATATTTCTTATTCGTTTCCTCTGCTAATGATTTCTCCTTGGATTTATTGTCCAGAATCAGAGCAGGATCCATACCCTGGCTAGGTAGTCCTATTATCTACATGATAAGCTCAATAGTTATGGGGATGGGTCTGTCCATCCATATATTGCCTCCATGCATGACTGCTAATAGTTGCTTGACTCATGTTGTTGTGTACTGGACTCTGCCAAAATGTGGAAGTTTCAGCAACCCTAAAGTGTCTGTTCTATCCAGTGCAACTACCCACTGATGTGGTTGGCTGATCATTTCTCCAAGTTGGTTTACCACTATGTTCTGCATAAAAACCCTCGACGCAAGTTTCGAGTACTTGGTTTCATCTAATACGTCATGATCGGAATAATTAAGCTTCCCAATGTGACCCAGTATTTGGGGCTCTACTTATACTCCCTATGGTATGCATGGTAGCATAATTTATGCTATCGGTTTCTTGTGAGGTGAGATCGGTATCAAAACTCTATCTTCCTACTGTGGTGGTTGGTACGAAGTTCCAACAACTCCTGGTTGCTTCTTTATAATCCATTCTGGCCAAGCTGAGCTAGTTCCCATGGTCTCTTTTGTTGGTTGACCTAGGCTAGGTGCCTGCAACTCATCTGGTTTACCCTCTGATCCTCGATTCTGTGTCATTGTGTTACCTTCCATGTCTAGTTCAGTGCTTTCTGGTTGCACTTCCTATTGGGTTTCTACTTCCTCATTCTGAGGTTCCTGTGCCACTATTGGTGTGTCCTCTTTCAGGTCCTATTCTTGTGGCTACTGAATCTCCTCCAGTATTGGTGTAGATTTCACCGGTGGTATCTCTGGGGATGGGATCTCATCGATATTGACGATCTATAGTTGTTGTTGTTTGTTTTCTTCCAGTGATCCTCGTGACCTAGTTTGAACCCTAGTTTGTCTGGCTGTTTGGACTGGTTCGAAGGAATTCGGTGGTGCCATAGTGGTGAGTGTTGAGCATTTTCTGAATTTGGAGGACTGCGGTGAGATCTATGGTCTCGCTCTATTCGTTCGAGCTGCTGTCATTCTCTCTCTGTTCTCTTTTTGTGAATAGACAAGTTGCTTCTATGCTCGCGTGTTGTATGGGCTTGTCATGGAGCTTATCGAGGACACTTCCTCCATGATGTGATTAATGCACCATAATTGTGAGTTCAATGAATCTACAAAAGTTTCTTACTTTCCATTATGCTTACTTTGTGGTTTCATGTTGGCGTGTTTAATGTGATGTTCCATCAGTCCTTGCCGTGCCTTAATTTCGCTTAGTGTTGTCCTGTCATCCTGCTTTTGTCAATTTTTTGTTTCACACTCATTTGTCTTTGGCATGTAACTATTGCTTCTGAATTTACTACATTCATGTTTCAAGCATCCTGTGGCTTTTTCATCTCGGGCGTGCTTCACACTTTTCATTTTTTTTATTTTATTTTATTTTTTTCTAATTTTACTGCACAGTGGGTGGTCGACTATCCTTATACAACTTCAGTCAGCTCCCATTGATCATTCCTCTAAGTTTTGTGTCTATTGTATCTTAACTATACATCTCCATGGTCTATTACATATTTGATCTTGTATGGTCCTAACCAATGCATTCTCATCTTTCTTGGGTACTGAAATGATTTGCTGTCATAGAGAAATACTAGATCTCCTTCCTTGAAAGTCTTCTTCTTAATGTGTCGATCGTGCCATGCTTTGTCTCTAGCTTTCTGCACTTGTTGATGGAATCCTACTAGGATTCAGTCTTCCTCCATTGCTAACATCTGGTTTAGTCTTTCCTATATTGTGTCACATTTTGTCATTTGTGTGATAGTTGTTATGCATAAGCCGGGTACTAAACATTCTAATGGGACTACCTCTTCTTGGTCGTAGACTAGTTTGAATGGTGTGTTCCCTGTCAACTTCTTGCATGTCATCCTATATGCCCATAATACTAATGGTACTTTGAGGTCTTAGTTGTCTATGTTGACATTACAAATATTTTTCAGTGCATTCTCTAGAATTTTGTTGTGCCATTCGCCTGTGGATGATACAGTGTGCTTTTCTGGTAGTGAACTTAAGATTCTTTGAGCATTGCAAGGATGGTTTTATTTATGAAATGCATGCCTTGGACACTCATCAAAACTCTTGGGCATCCAAACCTAGTAATTACGTGTTCAAATAAGAAGTGTTCAACTGTCTCTGCACTGCAGTATTTTACTGGTGCGGCTTCCACCCACCTTGTTAGGTATTATGTCGCAGTGATGATGTATCTTGCCCCTGTTCTTTTGGCTAGTGGGTTAATTGGTCCCCAAAAGTCTATTTCCCATTTATCAAATGCATTTAATGTCACTTGCGGTCGTAACGACATCTCGTCCCTTTTGTTGGGTTTGCCTACCCTTTGACAGATATTGTATCCCTGACAATACTCTTTCGTGTCTCTGTGAATCGTTGGCCACCATAATCCTGTGCGAAGTACCTTCTGTGTGGTAGATTTTCTTACATAGTGTCCTCCTACCAATCCCTTGTGGTATTCTTCTAAAATTCTTGGTCATTCATTCTCTAACATGTACCTTTGTAAAATTCTATCTGTGCCCATTTTATATAGATGTCCTGCGATCAGTTGATAGTCGACTGCACGAACTACCAAGTTTTTCTTCTGCACGATGGTATATTCTTGTGGCACAGTACCTGTGCTCAAGTACTGGATGATCTCTATGAAGTATTCATCAATAATTTGTACTGAGAATAAATGGGCATCCAAAAAAATTTCTTCTAGGTTCATGGGTTCTTCTCCATTTGTGACCTATGATAGGTGGTTAGGTCCTGCATTCAGATTTCCTAGTTTAACTATTACTTCGAAGTCGAATTATTGAAATAGAAGTAACCATCGACAGATTATCCCCCCCAACATTGGCTTATTTACTAGGTATTTTAAGGCTGAGTGATCTGCAAACATATTAAAATGTTTTCACAATAGGTAGTGTTTGAACTTCTGCAGTGTGTAAACCATATCTAGGCCTTATGTTTCCGTCGTGTTATAATTATGTTATGGGTATGATATTTTTCTTCTTACGAATGCTATCAGGTGATCCAAGTCTCCTGCTCCTGGTTGTGCTAAGATAGATCCAAGTGCTATCATTGATGCATATACATGCACATGGAATGTCTTTCCCCAGTCTGGAAATACTAATATCGGTGCAGTGACCATATTTTCCTTCAAGGTATCCATAACATGTTGACACTCATCATTCCATTGGTACTTTGTATCCTTTCTTAGTAGTTTATCCATTGGTGTTGTGATCTGCGCATATCCTTTGATGAAATTCCTGTAGTATCCTATGTGTCCTAACGTCCCTCATAGCTGACAGACTATTTTTGGTGCTGGTAAATTAACGATGACTGCGATATTTTTTGGATCGACCAATATCCTTCTTTTTCATACTATATGGTCCAATAGTATCTCAAACAGTGTTCCAAATATAAATTTATTTATGTTTAGTGATATCTGACATTATCTGCATTGTTCTAGCATCAATCATAAAACTTCCACATGGTTTTTCAATAGACTATAGACTGTCCAATCATCTAGGTATACTTCAAGAAACTGACGGATGACTTCTTTAAATGCTGCAATAACCACTCTAGAGAATATTGCTAGTGAATTCTTCAGTCCAAATGGCATGACTGTATATTGGTAAGATCCCCATTTCATTGCAAATGTGGTCTTGTATCTATCCTCTTGTGCTATCTTAATCTGATGGTAGCATGAGAATCCATCAGTGAATGAGTAAGCTTTGTCTCCCCCCATATTCTCTAACACTTCATCTGTGAACAATGTAGGGAATGGGTCATGTAGGCATGCATCATTCAATTTCCTCAAGTCAACGCATATCCTAATCCCTATTCCTTGTTTCTTGTCATGTACAACCATCGGGATTATCCATTCTGATTCCTTGACTGGTTCAATTATGTCGGCTTCGAGCATCTGATCGATATCCTCTTTAACTTTTTGATTATATATGGGGTTCAGTCTATATGGTCATTGTCTAATCGGTCTCGCTTAAGGTATGAGAGGTATCTTCATCTCTCCTAGTTATACTGCTATGCCCTTCATCTCTGTAAATTTTGTAGGAAACAAGTCGCTATACTCGCATAACAACTCTGTGATGCTTTCTACTGTTGGCTCATCCCAGTATTCTCCAATGTTGGCCATTTTGGGATGTTTAGTTGTTCTGATGTTAACTTTATTTACCTTGATTGGTGTGGAAATAACTTTGGATTATATGGGTGGTCCCTTCACCTCTGTTTCACCTTCTACTTCTTCAATCTAAATGTCACATGGGTCATCTTCGTCTGGTGCTTCCTCCTATACCTAGTAACATGACAATAGTATCTTGACTATTTTCTTATTTTTTTGCTCCTCTTCGGTAATAAGTTCTATTTCTAGTTCTTCAATGAATATGACTCCTCTGATCCATTTCAGGGATGGATCTATGTTGGGGTTCTCATGCTCGAATGTGAAAGTGATGTTAAAGTTCAGTTGCAATGTCGTCCATGTTGTAGTTCCTTTGCGCAGTTCCTGATCTATATACCAGTTCACTGGTATGCCCTCTAATGTGTGAATGAAGTGGTGAGGCCATTCCTCTGGTGGTATCATTTTCCACATCTTTTTTCACTCCTCCAATTGTTTCACTGGTGTCCCTAGTCCTTCATATCTCCATTTTTTATTTTATTTTTGTTCTGCATCGAACCTTATGCGCAGTAACCTCTTACATTGGTACCAGTTTGTGATAGTCTCCTTGTGTGTGCCCCACCATCTTGCAGGTGTGGCCTTCAGTGCTAAGTTTAGTTCTAGTAGCCTCTGGTTCTCTAATACTTTGTCTTCATATTGTATCAAGAATGTTTCCAAATCATTTAGTCTGTAAAAACTGGGTGGTTCTTTTATTTATATACCTATCCACCATACTATGTGGTATATTATTTCACATCTTCTTGTGGATACTTCGTGTATTCTCTTCTTCCATTTTTCTAATCTGGTGTCTGAATCTGTTGCACATGATGTAATTTTGCGCCAACTTAGTACCCCATCTGTAGTAGGGTTTATGTAATCCTCCTCGCATGCAGTTGTTCTGTATAGCTGGCTAATCTCCTCTAAGTCCAGGCAAGTGGGTTATACAAACCTCTCCCCTTCTGATGGGTCTAGTAGTTCTCTTACCCTATAATCTCCAAATTCAAATGTCATGTTTCTTGTCTTCAAGTTTATTATGGTATGGCTTTCAAACGTGCAATCTAGACTGAGTAGTGTCAGGTACAGTGTTGTGCCATCTACTATTTCAATGACTTCAAAGTTTGCCTTAGTGTGAACCCCATCAAGATATATTGTTACTCCTTTCAGTCTCCCTATTGGTAGGACCCTATGTTGGTTTGTTAGTTTTAGTTGGACATTTGAGTATCCCAATGTTGGATCTCCCATGCATTGCCAGGTTTTCTTGGGTAGCACATTCACTTCAGATTCTAGGTCCAATATGATGTCTTCCATATTGAAATCCCCAATGTTATAATTCAGCCTAAATTCCCTACTTGTTCTTCTTGTTGTGTGTAGATGATTGACAATTTGCGGTTCTATATTTTGTTCTGTCTCGATACTACATTTCTCTAGGATGTTTTGCAATATTTTCACGGATGAAGCATCACTTAACATTTTTATGCATGATTGCAAAAAGTCTTTGATAATACTTACTTGTCCCTTAGGTGGCATTCCATTGGTATGATCCAATGATGGTGACATTTCGTATTCTGGGGCTTCATGGGCTCGTTGCATAGTTGAAGTCGACGTTGTTTCCACCTTCTGAAAATCTTGTCTAGCTTCCTTAAAAGTCTCCTTTTCTTTGGGCACGTCAAACTACTTTCTTGGTTCGATGTTCTTCTTTACCCATTGGTTCTGTGTGGGTTCTTTTCGAAATGCGTCGTTTCCTGTCTTCATTCCTCCATGGGTGACTATATTGATGTTTCGTTCATCCTCCCTTGCTTCGACTGAAATCCATTGAACATTATGATTGTTCTGGTTCCTCTTTTCCTAGATATTTACTAATAGTGTTGGACATTCCTCTATCTC
>WSFP011466921.1:0-18250 GCA_009831015.1 Picea engelmannii
GTGGCCGCGTTGGCTAGGGCCGTGGATGTTTCCCCGTAGGGGTTTTACCACGTGAAAACATCGGTGTGTTGATCTTTGATCTGGTTATGTGAGTGGTTACTGAAGGTGTTTGTCCTCTGTTGGAATACCTGTGTTGTCGAACAAATATCACTTACACACTTAGAGATATTCAATACAATGTATGAGTGAATGTACTTTTGAATGACTTCTTGGGGTGTATATATAATTTTTGTAGGTAACCTCTTTCCTTAACTTTAGGGCTTCTTGACTTTCTTGTTACAACTGCTTTACCCTTTCATTAATTGACTTGTAACCAACTAGGGGTTTCTTAACCATTCTTTGGGGCTTACAACTTCACAAGGCCATAACTCCTCAACTGTGAGGAACCACATGGTGTGCCACCTATCACCGAAAACAAAATGAAGAGGACTATCCATCCATGAGTGGATTACTTTCATTTACACTGTCCTTCATGACCTTTTTCCTTGATCAAATTTAGGTTCCATAACCATACCTTTGGGGCTACTGGACTTCTTCAAGGGTTGACATTAATGACAACCAATCTTTCAACAACACACTCAATCATGTTGGGAACATTCATTAGTCTACCCTTTGGCATCAACATTGGGCCAGTGCTATGGATATTGGTTTGGAGGAGCAATGGGTCGAGGAGTGGTCAAAGTATACTTTAGCTTTAAAGAATGAATATATTTTTCTCTTTAAAGTTGATGATGAGTTGATTTGGTGCTACCCAAATGATGGTGGAAGATACATTGGTAAGATGGGATATCAAGTTTTGGTAAGTGCAGAAGCTGAAATTGTATGTTAGTGGTATAAAGCACTTTGGAAATTAAACAAGCCTCCGAAATGAAAACTTGTTTTCTAGTTGATTCTAAAGAACGTGTCTTAACATGGGATCTTCTACAAAGAAGGGGGGGAATTGGCCCGGGAATATGCTCTTTGTGTAGATCCACAAGCAAATTCAATCAACACTTGTTTCAGGATTGTACCTTCTCTCGACAGGTTTGGCGGGATATAGAAGGAAATTTGAAGATTTGTAGATTATGGTATAAGGATTCAATCCCAAAGAACTTTCTAGTTTTTTTTCAAGAGGCATCATTGAAGTCGGTTTGTTCCCTTCCCCTCCTAGTTGTGTCGGTTATATGGCTTCTGAGGAACACATGTCTTTTTTAAGGTAAGACACAATCTGCATTTAAAGTCTCACAACAGATTTTGGGGTTATTACCTCACTACAAAAGCATAACAAAAGTCAAAGAGCATAGATTTTTACTTTCATTGGAAATAAACTGTAGCAAATTTTGGGGATTTTTCAATGGAGCATGCCAAGGTCAAGAAAAATCATGTGGAGTGGGTTTTATATTACATTTCACAAAACAACACAACATTGCTGGAAAATTTAATCTAGGTCGTGATACAAATAATAGAGTATAATTTTTGGATTTTCTTGTTAAAGTGTGCAAATGATCATCATATTCGTAAGTTACAGATCTTTGGAGTTTCTCTCTTAACAATCAAGTGGATGGTAGGTCTATCTGGAATTGAAAATGTGGATTTGTTGATCATCGGATAGAACTTAAAATTATGGATCCTTACACTCCAAAAATTTTAAACATATATATCGAGAGCACAATGCTCGAGTTGATTTACTTTCAAAGGAAGCGTTAAATTTGCAAGCTCAAAGCATGGTCTTGATGGAATTATTGGATGGGGAGGTTGTTTCCAAGCGTGAGGAACCTCTTAATTTGATCTAAGTTTCTTAATGAGGTTGAATATTTTTTTTAAGTTTTCATTTTTGAAACATTCTAGGATAAATTGTAGCTTATTATCTATAAACTATTATACTATGCTCTTTTCAACACTTTTGTTATATGACTATAGCATTTTCTTCTTGAAATTGAAGTTATAAATTTTTTTGAAGAAAAAACACCTACTATTTAAATTTAATAAAAAATGTGAAATAATTGTTGAAAGTAAGGCACTATGTTACAACCCTATTTAAATTTAACTTCTCAAAAAAGTGGTGAGTTTGCCCATATAAAGCCAACATACTTACTTTCATAAGAATATTGATCCAAAATCATGTTGCCACATATCAAATATGTCACATCCTTAATCCTTTGATAAAAAAATGAATAATAAACATTTAAACATCTTTATTTATATATATATATATATATATATCATTGTTGTCTCTATAATGATGATGGCTTCGCTCAATGCCCACCTTTTCTCATACATTTTTTTGTACTTTTCTTTAATTTAGATTATATATATGAGACAAAGACAGAGAAACACATTGGAGATCTATCAAATGAATGGAACAACTACATTACAGTGTTGAAAAGTAGTGGAGTTTCACTTAATCAATCAAATGATAAACTTGTGTGGTCATGGAACAAGGTATGTGGATCAGTTTCAGTTAACTTAGCATATCAGTGCATTGCTATTAATTCTCATAATGGTGATTATAAATGGTGCTTTAAATCTATCTGGAAAGTTAATATACCAAGCAAAATTATATGTTTCATGTGGTTATGCTTAAAAGACAGTATCCTCATTGGAGAAAATTATAAGAAAAAGGGAGGCATTGGACCTGTTGTTTGCAGTTTATGTCTCCAAGACTATGAGACAACTAAACATTTGTTAACACATTGTGAAGTTACTCAAAATATATGGAAAGAAATTCCAAAATCCCTTAATATCTCAGATACATGGATGTTGTCTACACTTGAAAGAAATTTATTACACTAGTTTATAAAATATCCAAGATTGAGATGTATACCATTTCTATTTAGTTGGAGAATATGGAAGTACGGGAACAAAATTCGGTTTGAAAATTGTCAAAGAGAGGACTCCAGAACTATCTCTACAATTTGTCTTGATATTAAAGAATTTAAAGGCACGGGAGAAGTGGACAAAGTGGATTCTATACTAAACCCAGTTTTCTTTGATGAGAAGCCGATAGGTTTCTTTGATGGTGCAACAATGAATGACAATTGTGGAGCTGGTATTTACATAAAATTAAGTGCACAACACGTTTATAAAGCTTACTTTGAAGGAGGAAAGGGTAATAACATGAAGACAGATATTTTGGGACTTTGGGGACATCTTCTCTTTGCACAGAGACTATCCATTAGAAATTTGATGGTAGATGATGATTCCAAATTCACTATTGACTGGATTATTGATTGCTCAAATCTGAATCTGATGTATCTACACAATTGGAAAGATCGAATTAAAATCTTAAAGGAAATTTTTGAAGGAATTCAATTCATGCATATCCATAGAGAATTCAACACAGTGGCAGATTGACTATCCAAAAAATCTTTGGACAGCCCCCTCGGTTGTTTTTATTATGAGGAGATCATCCGAGGAAGTGTTGTGAACACAAGAAGTTTTATGATTTTATAATGATGCATTTCAATGTATCCAGACACCAAAAGAAGTTTGCTTTTTCAATGCTTGATAAGAAAGAATAAGTTATGTAAAGCAATTGATAGCTGTCAATAGCAACTATATAGAAAAAGTTCAAGTTTAGAACAGAATATTAAGATTTTGAGGAGATATTAGATATTATGATCTTATAGATCTTTTTTGTAATATTGAAAGAACACTTGATTCTAATAGAATAACAGTGTATCTGTTTTTTCCTGTGTGAAAAAAACACAATTGAAAGGTCATATAAACTCTTAAACATATAATAATGTAAAACAAACACAATTGAAAGGTCATATAAACTCTTAAACACATAATAACGTAAAACTTTGTCTTCCAGAGCAAAATATAAACTTCACTAGTATCACTTGAGCTCACATAGTCCCTTATTGTTGAATATTGAATTTAAAGAATTGTCCCATTCTTATGGTTGAAGATTGAATTTAAAGAACTGGTGTTCATAGGTTAATGGGCTTCACTAACCAAATTTAAGAGTGGTTTTATTTTATTTTTAATAAAAATTGAGAGAATTTGTATTATAAAAACTATAGTTAAAGTTAAACAATGAGATTACAAAAATTGTTGATCTTAAATTTCCAAAATGATTAACTCTTTATTTGTCATAAACAAAGTATATATATATATATATACTTATATAAACTACATCTCAGTATTTATTGCATGTATATATTCTTAAAAAAACTCATAAGATCCTAATTACTTTGCATAACATAAGCTTTAGCAAAATATATGGTGACTATTTTCATCTTTCGGTGCTAAGTTGGTTGGATGAAATTCCTAAATTCCAATGTCCATATCTTCAAGCATGTGATGAACCCTTCCATCACACTTGATCTCTGAGTGAATAGAGTTTGTAGACATCATGTAGTTTGAGGATTCCAACTGAGAACTTTTTCTTAAATCAAGAACCAAATTTCTAAGCATGTTGCACTCTACTTCCAATG
Organism: Picea engelmannii; assembly: GCA_009831015.1. Taxonomy (NCBI): domain Eukaryota; kingdom Viridiplantae; phylum Streptophyta; class Pinopsida; order Pinales; family Pinaceae; genus Picea; species Picea engelmannii. Next base: position 4,422 of record WSFP011466921.1, read on the forward strand.
TGTCAATGTAGTGTTTTTGTTGTGCTAATGTATTCATTATTGTGAATTTCTAAGAAGTGAAATAGTGTTTATTCTCATGCACTTTTGTTGTCACTGAGAAAATAGAGGTCCAATTGCATTGGATGGATTTCTCATACTAACAGAGGGCTCTCCAAATTTCTTGATCTTCCATGTAATCCATGAGACCTATACTCATAATAGGAAAATGCTACTAATTCTTGATAGGAATATTATTATACTTTAACATAAAACCATAAGATCAAAGCACCAGAAAAACCCCACTGTGCACCCAACCAGAGAAAAGCACCAAGCCGCTTAACACACAAATGTGTTCAAGGAGATTTATGTCATACAAAATGAAGGAACCAGATCTCTTCATAGATATGTTTAGAACATTGATAGGTGGAAAACCCCAAAAATCAATCCCCAAAAGAACAATAACATAACATCTAAGAGAAACTCCCAAATGGACTGACCTTGTGGGCTTAAATAAATAGAGTAATTCCAAGAGTCAATATGTCTAAATTCTAAGACACAAAACCCAAATTCTGGAAGCTAACACAACTTGAACCCAAATTACTTAAACGAAAGTTCCATAAAATAATCTACAAATTGGGGGAGAATCTTACCCATCTGTTGCCAAGAAGATAAGGCTTGCTCCAACCCTCGATAAACACACCTAGCTTGAAATCCATTTTCCTACCACCTTGGTGATATACCTTGACCTAACATTCAAAGGACACGCCGAAATTAAATCTGGGCATGCGAAGAGTTGGAGTGTAGGTCCTTCCATATCCTGGGACATCATACGAATCAACTGCACTTGATGTTGGGACATGTGGAATATTAATGTGAGTATGCATGCCTCCATTTTATTGATAAGACTGATTAAGGAATTGGTTTATAAAGCATACCCACTCTTTTCCTAAGAATCCCAGTTTTTAATGAAGTTGCTTTGTTTTCTAGTGCATCTTCTTGATGATTGCACTCTCAAAGGACCTAATAAAATGTTTTTTTTCTATTCGTTGACTTCCTTTTGGGAACAAACTAGAATGGGGGTTAACTTGTTATCATAGGAGCAAGATTTTAATAGTATTATTTTGATAATTATGCTAGAGTCACCAATGAAAATAAAATTATTTATTCATAATTCAAATGATAATAGTAATCCCTGGAGGAGTGCATAGGCTCCATATTGATTCTTCATGGATTCTATGAGACACCAAGAAAAAATCATTTCCAAATTTCCTTCAGAATCTAAAATGTTTCCATTCAAACATGCCAACCCTAGATTTCCTTTATACCTTCCATAAAAGCAGAGAATGGATGTCTTTTGCATGGAATTTCATTTATGGGATTCTTGTTCATCCATTCGGAGTTTCCATGAGTGCCTTGAATTTGGCCTACAAGTGTTTGGATTCAAGATTTTTATTATCAGCAAAAGTTGTTGAAACCATTCTTTTACATCCAAATCCATCCTCTAAGCCTCCAACTTTTTCATATTTTTGAAATGATAAATTCTATTAGAAATCCTTTGGACTTAGCTGCAACTATCATAGGAATTTCAATCTTTTGATAAAATATTGTCGTATCATGGGCCAACCAGATTTTCCAACAAAGGAATTTAGGGAGGGTGATCCCAAATCTTCTCAATATTGGTTTTCTTTTAAGGTTCCCTTTGTAGTTTTACACACCCAACTAAAATTATCTCTTTCCATCTATCAAGTATGCTCATTCAATGACTAATTCCAACAAAGGCATATTTCAATACTTGTTTTGAAAAGGATAATTTGAAAAATAAATGATGGATTGTCTCCTCCTCAACTCGACAAAGGGAACATCTAGAAGGACCTTGAATTCTCATTTTTTGTAAATTCCCTCCAGTAAGGAGCTTTCCATGAACCATGATCCAACAAAAAATATTTATCTTTGGAAGTCCATTTGAATGCCACGCATAATTCGAGAGAGCTAAGTACGGAGGTAGAGGGATGGATTGGAGTTGGTGAAGGTATCCATCCTTTACTATGAACTTTGAGGCCCCCCATCCTTTGTTATCAAGAGTCGATATGTCTCATGGAATGTATCCTTATAGGGCTGCAAAAAAGGAATAAACAAGTGGAACTAAATGAATAGGAGATGTTCCTGGAGACCAACATGTCCAACTTCTTATTATTTCTGACCAAACTGAAATATCTCACACTGTGGAATTTTTTTACTATCCATCCAATTTTTCAAGGGAAGAGGATCAAGATTTTGCTCCAATGGTTGATTTCCCATAATATCATCCTTCTAGATGTGAATTGATTTTTCATTACTTGGGATCCAAGTGATGTTGGATTGAATGATGGGGATAACAACTTTAAGTAACTTCCAGATATGTGATTCTTTACAGTTTTCTAAAGGTCTATCTATTCATATTTTCTAAACTCCACAAAAGTATTTATTGAAGAGAAATTTTAATTCCCACCACTTTATCTTACTTGGAATCATCCACCAAATGAGTTTGGCTCCAAGAGATAAATTTATAGGTAAAGGGTCCTTAAAACCCAAGTTTCATTGATTCTTAGGAGCTCTTACTATCTTCCAATTTATCAAATGAAATTTTTTAGTGTTTGATTTTCCCCCTTGCGAGAGGAATTTTTTTATTTCTTGTGAAATGTATTGCATTATCCCCACTGATGCTAATATGGCTAAGATCTGAAAAATTGGAAGGGCAGTGAGAACCGATTTGATAAGAATTACTTCACCAACTGGCTTCAACCATTGGGATTCCTATTGCTAGAACTTAGTTTTAATTTTTCCAATGACATTGTATCATGCATGAGTCATTAGGTTGCTCAAGGAGATGGGAATTTCCAAGTACTTAAATGAGGAAAAAAGTTACCAACTTAATGAAAACTCTCCATAGTTCTCATTTTTTTAGAGGTTGCATTCACTGGCCATGTTTACCCCTGTTTCAAATAATGGTGCTACTGGTAGCACTCCTTTTTTTAGAGATAAAATTACAAAAAATTTAAATTATCATCTATAGAGTTGTAAAAAAAACCTTAAAATAGGCCCCTAAAACAAAAATTGGTGCTCACGGCATCACCCCCCTTTTATTCAGGGTTAAAATTACAACTTGGTTGAAATCATGGTCTTGACCACTAGTATTGTTCTTAACAAAAAACTTGAAATTGACCCTAAAAATAAAAGTGGTGCTACCAATAGCACCCTCTTTTCTTCAAGGTTAGCATTACAACTTATTTGAAACCCTGGCCTTGAAAATTGGTACCATTATGAACCGAAACCATGAAATCCACGTCTGAATCGAAACATGGTATTATAAGTAGCACATTTGTTTTTTTTGTTTGTTTTTTTCTGGCTTAAAATTGCAACGATTTTTTAGACTATCTCATAAAAAAAACACAGTTGCAAACAAAATCATAAAAAGGGAAAAAAATAATTAATTAATAAACAAAAATGTAATGCCTTCCAATTCGGGTCCTCAAAATAAATAAATAAATATCTCCTATTGTAATGATTGTATTTCAGTTCATGGTTTTCTTTATACAATGAATAAATTGGTAGATAGGAATCATGATAACAACAACATAGTAACAATAACAACATTAAAATACATAACTCAACCTACAGGTTGGTTGATTTAGCCCCTTGCTCCTTTTCTCTTGTTATTGCCCAAACTGTCGAAAACCGAATATTTACCTCCCATCCAACTAGGAACAGCCTGTCTATCTCCCTAGCTCCAAGAATCCTTGGGGCTTCCTGTCCCCCGAGACCAAAGTTCCCAGCAACAGTAGTGTCCCTGTAAAATCTCCCCAAAACAATCTATGTCCTCTAATTTCTTCATTCTTCCTCTCTCTTTCAGAATTTCCTCCTTGCCTTCTTCTTCCCCAATTTTTCCCAAAACCAAAGACCCGCCTCCAAGTCCTCTCCCCTCTTCCTTATCCTCCTCTCTTGAATCCCTCTCCCTCATTCAATTCCCCAACTTCCTTATCCCCTCATTAATTCCCCAACTTCCTTATCCCCTCATTAATTCCCTCGCCTATCATAAAATAATAAAATAGTAAAAAGATCCAAATGTATTTATTTTAATAATTAATTTAATTTAATTTAACAACTAAGATCAATAAAATCAAATTGTTTTGTTACATACACCCAACCTTCGAGAAAATTCATCCCGAAGTTAGAGTAATTTACAATACAGGGGTAATGACACATTATTCATATATCCACATCAAATAAACAACATCATCAATTTAAAACACTTATACATACTAGTGTACATGTGCAAGGCATGCATATCTAGCTAGCACATACAAGACTCGCACATGTACTAATGACAATAATTATCACACCTAAAAGTAATTCTTGTATGTGTCCAATCCAATCCACAATGCCATTCATTTCATAAAGAATAGTAAATCGTTTAAAAATATTCGCAAAAACTATTCAATTATAATACATTAGCACAAGCAACATTCACTTAGATCATTGTAGTTCAGTTAGGAATATATATATATATATATATATATATATATATATATATATATATTTCAAAAAGAGGAAATCAAGAAATTCTACTATAAGGTGAAAAATCCACACACCCTCAACTACTTCTAGTCATCCTTCCTCCCTAACCTACTTCCATCTTCCATCCCTATCTTTCCTATGTTGGTCTATCTTGGAGCGTCAACTATATTGACCTAACTCTAGATAGAATCCGTAAGCAGAAGTGTCAACTCTCTTTACCAAGATTCCCTGACAGGCAAATGGTAGTCATCATCACACGTCTAGAGGAGTGTGAGCTAACACCGTCCTCCCATTACTCCATGTTTCACTCTCTTGACCAAGCTTCCTTAGTAGGAAACTAGCATTCATCATCACACGTCTAGGGGAGCGTGAGCTAACACCTTCCTCCCATGACTCCAGGTTTCAGAGGATACACGGTGGGAAATGCCTCCACCCCTCCTAATAGAACTATGGTCAACACCCTACCATGGACCATACAGTGGCACTATGTTGCTGGGAATTTGTCATCGTATATTCAGTTTTAGGCAGTCTCACCACCTGAAAAACCTACACTCGTCCACATATCATAGCAATGGATTTGAACCAATATAATTTCACATGCAAAGACTCATACCATATTGTTTCATGGTCGATGTTCACGACATCAACCTTTTATCATCATTATCCTTTGGCTATTTCATAGCCTATTGACTTGCAGATTAGTTTATAACACAAACTCATATATATCTATGCACCACTAACATGTAAATGCATTTAATCATATTCTCAATTCAGTATCCACGTACCAACAACTTTAAATGTCAAAATTTTCAAGTTAGAAATAGATTGCATAATGCCCATCATAATACAAATAACGATAAACATTCATAGAATCGACATTCACATAGGTCCATATGTCTTAAAATTTCAAGTGTATCATTAATAGTTTCACATTTAATAGAAAATAAAAGATGATTCGGCCTTAAGTAATTATAACTATCTAAGTTAAAAGGTGACATTACATACACCCAACCTTCGGAAAACATATTCCCGAGGTGGTCAAAAAAGTGAAGGATGATCTCTTTGTAAGGTCTTTTCATCCTCCCAAGTAGCAGATCATGGGCTATACTTGTCCCAATGGACCTTAACTTGGTCTACCAAACGATTATTGAGTTGTCGGACCCTACGGTCCAATATGCGTAATGGTTCGACCATGAGTGTTCCCGCTTCCGATACCTGTAATTCCTTCCAATTCAGTTTATGAGATTCATCAGCAACATAATGACGTAGAAAAGATACACAAAAAACATTATGAGTTTTATGCAAGTGGGGTGGCAGCATAAGACGATAGGCAACGGGTCCAATTCTCTCTTGGATTTTGAACGGTCCTATAAATCAAGGAGACAACTTTTTCCCCTTACCAAACCGAATGGTACTCTTATTAGGCATGATACGAATGGAAAATTGATCTCCCACTTTATAACTCTGGTCAGTCCTATGTGCATCAAAATAATGTGTTTGTATATCCTATGCTTCCTTTAGTCACTGCCTAATCTGAATCACGTGTTCCTCCATCTCTTGAATCAATTCTAGTCCAATTGTCACTCAGTCTTATAACCTTTCCCAAGTCAAAGGTGTCCTGCATGGCCTTCCATACATAGCTTCATAGGGTGGCATTCCAATGGCGCTATGAAAAATGTTATTGTAGGCGAACTCTACCAAAGGTAGGTACTTCTCCCAATGGGTTTGATTATCCATAACATACATCCTAAGCATGTCTTCCATAACTTGATTTACTCTCATTTTGTCGATCTATTTCGGGATGATATTTTGTTCTTAAGTTCAACTGAGTTCCCAACACTAACTGCAAACTTGTCCAAAACCTAGATGTGAATTGGGAGTCCCTATCTGAAATGATCTTCTTGGGTAACCCATGCAGACATATGACCTCACTTATAAACACGAGTGCCACATCAGTGACATCATAAATGTATCGAACTGGAATAAAATGAGCACTCTTGGTAAACTTATCAATTATCACAAGAAGGGCATTGTGTATGTGTGATTTGAGCGGAAATCCCATAACAAAATCCATAGAAATGACTTCCCACTTGGACATAGGAACATCATGCATTTGTAGGAGACCTATCGGGTGGTGGTGGTCAACCTTCACTTGTTGACACTCTAGGCACTTGGCGATGAAATGGAATACATCACGCTTCATGCCTACCTAGAAGAAAAGCTTCTTCATGTCTGCATACATTTTCTTCACACACGGATGTGCACAATAAAGTGCTCTATGGGATTCCTTGAGTATGATGATTCAAATATCCCCACCTTTGGGGATGTACATCCTTCCCTACTATCTTAATAATCCATCTCCTTCTAGGCTATATCCTTCATACTTTGGATCTAATTGCCTCCCACTCTAGAGGGTTAAAGTAACCTTTAAATACCAACTGTCTCCAAGGATTTGCCCCAACACACGCTCCCTCAGATTAACCTTTAAGGGCACCAAGGAGAAGACATGTGGTTTCCTTCTTAGGGCATACGCGACCACATTCTCCTTTCCCTTGATGTATGAAATTTCAAAATCCTACTCACTCATAAAATCACTCCATCGCCTCTGCCTGGCATTGAGATCCTTTTGAGTGAAGAGATGTTTGAAGTTTTCATGCTCTGTTTTGAGCTCAAATATTTCTGCCACTAGATAATGCCTCCAAAGCTTCAGAGATAGCATTACAACTGCCAATTCTAAATCATGAGTAGTGTAAAGCTCCTCATGTTGCTTCAACTTTATTGACACATACACTATCACTTCCCCATCCTGCATTAGCATGACCCCTAATCCTTGCTTCAAGGCATTCGTGCAGACTATGAAGTATTTTTCCATATACGACACTTGTAGAATTGGTGCACTAGTTATTAACCTCTTAATCTTGATGAATTCTACATCACATTCCTCTGTCCATTCATACCTAACCCCATTGCATTGCAAGGTGGTGATGGGTTTCGCTATCTTAGAGAACCCTTCCACAAACCTCCTATAATAACCAACTAGCCCCATGAAGCTTCTCACCTCATGAGAATTTTTCGGCACTGGCCATTCCATAATGACCTTCACCTTTTCTAGGTCCACAGAGATTCCTTTATCGAAAATGATATGACCTAAATAGTGAATCTCTTTCTAGAAGAAAGAACACTTCGACAACTTGCCATAATTTGTTTTCTCTCTAAGGAATGACAACACCACTCTCAAGTGTTCCTCAGGTTCTCTTTCGTTCTTGGAATAAATGAGGATATCATCCAGAAATACCTGTACAAAGCAGCCCAAGTACTTTCGGAATACACCATTCATGAGGCCATGAATACTGTTGGTGCATTGGTCAAACCAAAAGGTACTACAACGAACTCGAAATTCCCAAACCGATTTCCAAAGGAAGTTTTAGGAATATCACCTTCCTTAATCCTTAACTGGTGATACCTTGATCGAAGATCAATTTTTGAGAAAATTGTTGTTCCTTTCATCTGATCAAAGAGGTCATCTATCTGTGGCATTGGGTACCTATTTTCCATTGTAGCACGGTTCAAGTCCCTATAATCTATACACAGTCATAAGGAACCATCCTTCTTCTTGACAAAAATTATTGGTGCACCCCAAGGTGAGACACTAGGCCTTATTATCCCTAAGTCAAGTAGTTCCTTCAACTACATCTGCAACTCACAAAGTTACGGTGTCGTCAACCTATACGGTGTCTTGGAAATTGGCTCTGCACCAGGTTTTATCTCAATGGTAAAATCAATCTCCCTCTCAAGAGGTAACCCTGGCAGCTCTTTCGGAAAGACATCCTCAAACTCCAACAATATTGGATATTGATCCATGGAAGGTCCTTTCTCTTCATTGACTGCTTCCACTACATATAATCGACAACCTTGTCTCATGTAATGTTTAACCTTCATAGTCAAGATAAAGCATAGAGACACCTTCCTCCGTACATCATGGATCTCTATTGACCTTCCTTCATTGTCGACACAAAGCACCCTTTTCACGAAACAATATACCATAGCTCAATGGGCTTCTAACTAGTCCATTCCAATGAATAGGTCATATGTCCCTAGAGCAGTGACGTACACCTTAAAAATAGTAGTACACACTCCCAATTCTACTAGAAAATTATCGACGCTAGGTCCTACCTCTTTTTTTTCCCCCAAAGCCATCTCGACTTGTTTAAATTCATCATGCTCGTTCCAACCCACACTTTTCTAATGCACAAGGTGAAATGAAAATATTTGTAGCACCAAAATCAAACAAAATATTAACATTGACATGATTTAGCGTACCTGACGACTCCACCACAGTGGATTGATGCTTTTCTTGGCGATTATTGATCGCTGCATAAATCTGGTGGCTACTACTCACTCTTCCCATCAGGGCCTTTCCTTCTCTATACACAAAGACTTCTTATGACTCTGGGCAGTCACATTGTTAATGGGGTCCTTCACACCCCCAAAAAGTAACATGAGATGGAACCTGCACACTGCCCTATGATGGTCTCTGAAATGATTTCCTTCCCCTGGGACCCCTGCCCCTACTTGTTTCTCCCTGAGAAGGTCATGGACCTGCCTGTGTCATTGGTGATGAGTGGGATGTTTCACTCACTGTCATTGAAATACCTGTTGTAAATTCTCTAGGAGTGGCTCTATTGCCATAAGGGGGTGACCTAGAGATTCTTCCCCTGGAGAAAGTCCTAGGGGCCTTCCCCACAAATCCAGGGTGTTGTGGAATGGTTGACCTCATTACCTTCGTTTAAACTCATATGCTCCTCCGTGTAATGAGCATTTTCAACTAATTTAGCTATTGGCGATGGTTTCCACATTCGTACCATGGCCCTTATCCTAGGGTTTAACCCATACAAAAAACGTTATTCCTGTTGTTGATCAGTATCCATGTATGAGACATATTTTACTAACTCCATGAACCTGATCTTGTATTCTTCCATGGTCTTGTTTCCCTGAACTAGAGCATGAAATGCTCCTACCTGTTGTTCTTCGCAGTACGCGGGAAAATATTTCCTCTGAAACCTTTCCTCAAAAATCTCCCATGAGACGGTGTCTTGGGTAAGGTGAAACTTCCTCTCCAGGTTACCCACCATTTCAAGGCACTATCCCTCAACTGAAAGATCGCTATCTTCTCCTTTTATGTGGAAGCATAGTCTCTTAAGGAGAAACATCGCATCATTCCTTCCAACCATGCCTCTGCACGTTCATTTGCACGACCCCCAACAAACTCTAGGCGTTTGATCTTCTATAGTTCTCTTGTGATGTCCCCTAGTGGAGGCCCTCCCTCTGAGTCCCTCAACACTTCAAGGTTACCCACTCTAGATGGTGGGGGTTCCACTTCAACATCTGTTGAATGTCATCCCTTTAATGTCTCATTAATAGCCTACAAGGAGCGCAAAATGAGAGTTAATTCAAGCGTTGTTGGTGGCATCGCCGACGTTGGTGGTCCTTGCGACGATGCCCCACGACCTCGATTTCCCCGAGTCCTAACAATCTTGAATAAATGAATCTGCATTAATCCAAATGTTTATCAGGAAAGAGTTTAAGGCATTCCACATCTTTCTCAAACTTAATCTTGCAAACATAGGGTTAGGCGTAAGTTCTTTATATTTTTTTGTAAACAAACATTACTCGTATAAGGTAAGTGGTTAAAGGTCAGGGTCAAAATCCTCTAATCTTGGCAACTTTGTTCAGGTAAGTTGCTAACTCCCTTGCCTTGCTAATTATTGTTATGTACCTCCTTAATTCCTTAGAGATTTGAAAACTAATTAAAGTGTTTTAAACACAATGTAGATTAATTATTATAACCCAATAACCTAGACTAATCTTTAACCTAAGTTTCAATAGTCTTAATCAACACATTTAATCTAATCAATAAAATTAATATTAACATTAGTAGCATAATTAATTATATAATAATAACCTTAATATTAATGTTAATATTACCTTAACTTAAGATGATAATAATAATATTAAACTTAGAGTTTAAAACTTACTCCATAAATTATACATAACCATATAAATGTAGATATAATTTATTTAAAATAAATAATAAATAAAAATTATTATAATAATTTTATAATTAAAACTATTTTATGATACCCTAAAATTATTTACTACCTCTACCTTCTACCTTGAATTTATACAAAACCATGGATTAATTAAAATCATTCAATAATTTAAATATTAAAATAAAGAAGTATATTAAAAATAACAAAAATAGATAAAAATAAAGTTAAAATATCTTATTAGAATAAAAGAAAACCAAACGTAACCCTAAATAGTGAGGACACGAGGGGTCTTGCATGAGGCCCACATGCCTCTTTCCCAACCTTTCCCACAACTCGGCTAAAACTAAACCTTAGACTGGACATTCTTTGGCTCGCTATGTTCATTTTTGTGTTGTGTAGGTTTTTTTTTTTTAAGAGCTTCTACCTCTGCGCAGACCTGGCATGATCGATGCCCCCATGGTCGGCTTCCTAAAGGGATCATCCTTGGCCGACGTATGGTTTCTTTGACATTTGAGGATTTTTGGGGTTGCAATGTCGGCTTGGTGAGAGAAACACTAAGCTTATTTCTAAACAACACATTCTACTTGGCCCAAATCAGATTTCTAAAGCGTAATGAACCTCGTGCGTTCAGGCAGCAGAGGAGGAGCACCTCAATTTCTGGGTTGTCGAATTGAGAGGGGTGCAGACCATAGCTTTATCTATGAGTGCACAACCATATCCACCGCTGCCACTAGTGGGCGCAACTATGGTGCCGAGGGGAGCCTGTATCGATGTTCGCTGATGGGTTTTGTGCCACGAGACGAGCAACACAATGTTTTAGCTCCCTTGGTGCTTGGCACTTAGTCTCAAAATAGTGCCTCATGGGATCTCCCCTTCCTTCTGGATTACATGCTTGGCACTTGCTCTCTTGGCCCTTGTCGACTCTCCTCTTAATGCGTAGTGCACAATAGTGTGGACCCGTAGGCTGGTGTGCGCTCGGGGCTGGTGCGCTCTCAGAGATGGTGTGGGCTAGTATGATGCCTTGTGCGTTGGGATCTGGTGTTGACCCCTAGTGCATCCATAATAATCCTCCTTGGCGCTCCAAATAACTTAGATTTGGGCTCGAACTTTCACATGATGGCTATGGTGTTTGGTTTTGTGTTGGTTTACAAAGCAAGTGTATAAGGTGTCGAGTCCCTTGTGCTTGGAAGATTGTGAGTTTGAATCTCATGGTTGACAATAGAACCAAATTTTGACTTGGCCTTATTATTTTGATTTGAAAGGTGTTTGTATGACAATTCTTGATTATTCAGAAATATCTAGAAAAGAAGTTGTTTGTGCTCTGGAAGAAGAGCATGCCAAGTTCTATAGAGATCTGGAAAATCCTACAGTAGTATTTATTAGATGTGATGTTATTAATCCAGGGGACCTTGCATCTACTTTTGTGAAGCATCTGGACACATTTGGAAGACTGAACATTTGCATTAACAATGCTTGTATAGTTGATGAGATACCTTTTGTTAAGAAGAAGAGTAATGATAGAAGTGCTCCATGGAGGTGCACTATTGACGCAAATTTAATGGTATTCATTAACTGTACTCGCTTGGCAATTCAATGTATGGAAGTAGGAGACCGTAATAGAACAATTTTGAATATTGGATCTGCAACAGGGTTTTATCTGTCATACAATATGTCGATATATTGAAGTGCAGTAGTGTTGTGTGTATGGTTTTGATGCTAGACCTGCTCGTGGACTTGGTAAAAAAAAAATGTTGTTGTTCTTTTTATTTTTATTTTTTAATTCTATTTTATTTATTATATAAATACACACACACACATATATATATATAAGAGGTTTCTAGGATCTAACCCGTATAATTATTTCCTCTTTGTTCGTTGCAGGTAAGGATGCTTACAAGTACATGGGTTGGAACAATGGAACAAGGAACATGTGAACATGGGACTGTAAGAGGTGTGGCAGGGTCTTTTCCCTGTTGCACTCCCTCTTCTCCAATACTTTTCTAGGTAGTTTCCTTATGGTTCCAGGGTCATTTCTGGGTTATTTCTGGTTTATTTAAGGGTTGTAAATAAAGGGTTTCTAGGTTGTAGGTTAGGGTTTTGGGAACATATTGTATATTTATGTGGGTGGTCAAGCCCAAATTGCAGTTTTGAAACCGGGATCTGATACCATTTATAAGACCTTCCAATTCAGGTCCTCAAAATAAATAAATAAATATCTCCTACTGTAATGACTGTAATTTAGTTCATGATTTTATTTATACAAGGAATAAATTGGTAGATAGACAACATGATAACAACAACATAATAACAATAACAACATTAAAATACATACCTCGACCTGCAAGTTGGTTGATTTAGCCCCTTTCTCATTTGCTCTTGTTCTTGCCCAAACTGTCCAAAACTTAATATTTACCTCCCAGCCAACTAGGAACAGCCTCTCTGACTCCCTAGCTCCAGGAATCCTTGCAGTTTCCTGGCCCCCGAGCCCAAAGTTCCCAGCAACAACAGTGTCCCTGTAAAATCTCCCCAAAACAATCTATGTCATCCAACTTCTTCCGTCTTCCTCTCTCTTTCAGAATTTATTTCTTGCCTTCTTCTTCCCCAATTTTTCCCAAAACCAAAGACCCCTCTCCAAGTCCTCTCCCCTCTTCCTTATCCTCATCTCTCGTATCCATCTCCCTCATTCAATTCCCCAAGTGCCATATCCCCTCATTAATTCACCAAGTGCACAAATTTTAAGAAAATGCAAATTTAAAATCATTTAAAAATAAATAAAAAGGACACAAATTTTAAGAAAATGCAAATTTAAAATCATTTAAAGGAAAAATATTTCACTTGCATTTGGAAGTGAAATGGGGGAAGGGTGATTCCAGGAATCGCCATCCCCCCTCCCCAAAAACTTATCCTCTTGTCAGCTCCCAAGGGAGGTTGTCGCCCAGTGGATGCTAGCGGGTGGGCAAGCCAGGAGATTTTTTTTTTTAATTTTGTTAATTTTTATTTATTTATGTTTTTATAATTTAAAAAAAATTGAATTATTTTTTGAATCAATTTCGTTTTAAATTTAAAAAATTGTGTATATTTTTTTGGTTTTTAAATTTTTAATATATTTTATAAATTTTGTATTTTTTTTAATTATATTTTATTTTTAAAGTTATAAATTTATTTTCTCTAATTTATATTTTCTTTAAAATAAAAACAAAAATGTATTTTTACTTAAGTTATATATATATATATATATATATATAT
>WSFP011466922.1:0-18250 GCA_009831015.1 Picea engelmannii
TTCGAAAAAGTTACCCCAGTGGAGTCTCCTTTTATGTTTTTTCAGACTCTCTAAATATGAAAAACCACTGATCTTACCTTCTCTAGGCTCATTAAACTTACATCGAAGGACATTACCATTGTGTGTTTTATCAACTGCATTAGCATACCTTATCCACCAACTTTGTGACAATTTGCTTCTGCGTCTTAACACCTTTGGCCGCCAGAGGATTTTTCCCAAGTATCATTTTACTAGAACATCAGTATTGTCCTTGTGCCTTGAGATTGTATGTTTTCAATACTCGTTCCTCCATTGTAACGTAATATTCCTTTATTCTTTTTCCACAATTATTGAAAAGAACAAAAAAAATCAAATATGCCCCAAAAAAGAGGAAGGGAAAAGTATTTTCTTTATTGGCAGCATAATGAGTCGCCCTTTCATAAAGCACATCTATCTGTTTGTTCATTAGACTACGGGATGTAGTATGACCTTAGGAATCTTTTCTCACTATATAGAGTTGTGTCCTCCACCGTTTGGTTATTCTTCCAAACATATGGAGCGTTTGTGTTGCCTCCTGCTTCGTAGACTTATGATTAACATTCATGTTGGCTGAGTCTCATCACTTGTCGTGCTATTGTCCAAGGGAAGTTTTTCACTAAGCCTGAGTCGGCCCCTCTGCAATGTGTCTTTTTTCCACATACCCGGCCATGCTGAACATCCAATCAAGTCCTTGTTCAAAATCACTGAAGCCTTCAGTCCGATCATCAATATTATCGAGCTCATGACCGACGAGCTATCAAAGAACTCTAGGTAGTGCAGTCGTACACTCATATTACACTCTTACCCAAGTTTTGGAATATTTTGAAGTTGTTTCTCGATATCTGAAGATCTCATCTCCAGCCATCAGGCCAAATCAACTTCTAGAAGATGGATACTCTATATGTATATATTTTTTATTTCAATATGTAGCTCCACTATGTATTGTTCGCGACTACTATTTATAGTTATTTGACATGGATATACAGTGTATTTGATTGGTAGCCATGGTTCTATTTTTATCTTGAGCATGGGTATGCCCGCCTCGGTGAGACATTTGTTATTTTGCAGATGGAACCTCTCGGTTCCTGATCTTTGGGCTCAATCGTTCGGCACATCAGTAAAGATTGGTAATGTATTTTGGCCATCAGATGCTCTTCTAACCTCACACATTAGGGGGCATCTTTTATAACCCTAAATTGCACCACACATGATTACCTGGCATCAAGCCAACTCATATCCTTTCTTTTCCAAGAACACTGTTGAACAACTCTTTGAAAATCCTCTTGTGTAAAGGCCCACGTGCCCTAACCCATTACTGCATGCGTGTACACACTAGCTAACCCAAAACAACCCGCGTGGACCAACAAAAGAATGAAAAAAGGAAAGTTGCTGATGGAACAAAAAGCTATGGGTGAGTTAACTAAAACTCCTGGCAATGCATGGCCGAGGGTTCGTCCAAATACCTAACTCCTTCTAGCCTATAAAAGAAGGGGTAGGGGTACCATTTGGAAAAAGGAAGAATATAGCAAAGAAACTCTGCCCATTTACGTATTCCATTGTCCCAACCCTTTAGCCTTTCCTAATGCCAAAGGAGATTTAAAGCAAAGTAGTTTAAGGACAAAAGAAGAGGAGCCCAGGATCAATTTCAAGGAGCGGTGGCCGGTCTCAGCTTTTGTAAGTTGACTCATTTTAAGTAATAAAGAGAATTCTTTTCCCGTCCCAATTCATGAACTTTTTATGGTTTGATTAGCTTATGTTTGATTTCTAACCCATGAGTATATAAGTAGTATGCATGCATAGTTGTTGCTCTTCTTGAATGCAGGTCATCTTTGGAATGAGTATTGTGAACAAGTAATCAATCACAATAGAGGATTGACATCAAACGTTGGTAATGATGTAGGTTGATCTTTCCATGCATTTACTAAGAAAAGGGGATTTAAATCTAGGGATGAAGGTAGAAAGTAATTTCTATTCGGTCATATCTGCATGCAAAGTCTGAACTCTATTTGCTAGTCTGTAGGGTGTTTTTCCCCAACAACACACTGTGACAACCACCAACGCGCCTGCGCTCCAAGTGTTGGATTGCATGCCGGATGGAGTGTCAGATCACGTACCGGATGGGGTGCTGGATGAAGTGTCGAACAAGATACTGAATGGAGGATCAGACTACAAATTCTCCCTGTTACACACGAATCACATATTATATCCTTGTAAAAATAAAATCAGATTGAATTTAACTCTAAACCATTGCAAAACATTGATTACACATACATGTTATAAATCCATGATAAATTGATACAAAATCCTTTGAAAACTCCTTCAAAATGGTCAATAACATATACAATACCAGTGCAAAAAGGATTCAACCATCGCAACAAAACAATCAAAATACGATCCCAACATTACCTTCATTCCTAAGGATTTTCCGGTCCCACTACAAACAAAAATGAATTAGCTAGCATGACTAGACTTGTTGAGGAGGGGGTGGATTAGCTTTAGAATCTTCTTGTCCTAAAGACTTTGTCTTGGCCCTCTTGCAATGTTTCAATTGTGCCCAGAGGCTACAATTTTCATTTTATCATTTGATCAACCAAACATTGGAGGTAATTCACTTTTGCTTGTAATACCGCATTGTCCTGGTGGAGATGCCTATCCATAGTCTTTCGCTCTTCCAACTATTGCAGAAACTGAAAATATTCTTGTTGTAATTTTTCAATGACTGGAGTATGATCAGATGTCTCGGAGGAAGGCTTGAATCCCTTGATGGATGTAGAGAGTCTATCGGCTTTGGAATCTAGTATAGGCATCTGTGAGGTAGGAGTAATATAGGGTTTATGATAGGAAATAGGTTCAGATTTTACTTCTCTATTAGGCTCCAACTCTTCTACAAAAACTTCCCTAAGTATTTTATGGGGACTTTCAATAGCAAAAGATACTTGGATAGGATATGAAGTGCTTGGGAGTTTTACATTAGGATTTCCACTTTCACTTCAGGTATGTTTTTGAAAATATCCTCCTTTGAATCGATTGGTTTCTCTTATATTCGTAGGGACTACAGGGAAATCTTGTTGAATTGCCTCTTTTAAATTCTTGGGTTGAGTATCAATAGATGTTGAGGGCATTGGAGAATTATCAATAGGCTTTTTAGTTTTCTTTCCTGATGAGGTTGCAGGGGAATCAACAATTTTCTTGGTATTTTCTTCAAGTAGAGAGATATCTTGAGTAGGAGGGTTTGTATTCTTTGGATAATGAGGCTTGGATGGAGTAACAGTCCCTAAATCAAGTGATTTCTTGTTGGTATTTATTTTGAGATGGGGGTTTGAAAATTGATAGATGAATTCATCCCATTTCTTCCCCTGTTTTGTCAACTCGATTATGCCAAGAAATGTGATGAGGTCATGGTGGAATAGACTTTTATGAGGATTGGCCACATTCTCTCGTACTTAGGAAGACATTTTCTCAAGACTCTTCAAGAAGTAAAAAGGAAAATTCAAGGGCTTGTTAAATTGGAAATGAGCTAACAGACGAAAATGGAAAGCTTTGAAAATAGAGTATCTACCTTCACAAGTGATAATTATGGTAATGACAATCAAGGGGTTAATTAAATCATATTTAATCCATTCTTTGGAGTACCCCTTAGCTCTAGAAACATTTTGAAACTTAGGCTTGAAAACTATGTTGTAACTTGGCCATGGAAATTGGTTGTGCTTGAACCAATGATATCCAACTTGTGGTAGCTTCATGGTTGAGGAAATTGAATCCTCAGAGACCAAGAAGGCCAGAGAACCCACACACTCCATCCTCCCATCGAACCCAAGGGAGAATTACAGTGAAACACCATCATTGTGGCCCTGTAGACAGGCCAAGAATAGTCCCCACCCTACGCGAAGGAAGATCTCCCTACACTCTATGAATTCAGGGATGGACAGGAGCTCGGCATAAGAGGAAGGATTGAATCATTTGGGCATGGTTACAACATGTAGGATGAGAAGAGGATCACAATTGGGCAAAGGATGAGCACAATTGGGAAGAGGATGATCGCGACAAATCAAGCATGCATGAGCGAAATGGCAATTGGAACTAACCCTCTGATTTTTAATGCGCTCAAGGTGGAAATTGTTGAATTCATGGGAGAATTCATCACACATGATTGCCATGTGTGACTATGACTGTGCCGATTTTGAATTTTGAATGGTGTCCTTTGGAGGTAATTGTAATTATGAGAGAATTAGATCAATGTCCAAGTCTTTGACTTGGACATTTGATGATAAAAATGAATTTAGAGATTGTATAATTGAATTATCAAATGCCATTAAATCCATATCATATTACTAATGAGCAAGCAAATCAATTCAAACAATCTGTGTTTACCTGCAATCGTGGTCACTTACAGTGTCTGCGCACCTCATCTGATCCTTCATATGGCGCATCATCCAGTCATCCACATGGCACACCATATGGTCTTCCAAATTGCACTCCATATGGCACTCCATTTGGCACTCCATATGGTACTCTTGTGCAAAATGGAATTTGTTTGTATTGTCATGGATGTTTATCCATAGCACTCAACTTAAGCACTTCTAACAGCCATGGTGAACATGAGAAGAGACAAGATAAGAGTGTTCCAGTGTTACTTGTTGTGTCATCATGCATGCACATTATAACAATTTGTTCATCTATCTCAGGTCATGTAACACAAGTTTGTAATGAACGGTCTGTAAAATAAATAGTTAAGCGGCCTGTCAAAAAAATGTACATCAGGTTTATAACACATAGTGAATTTAGCATTTCAATTAAAAATAACTGTTGATATAATAGCCCATATCATGAAAACAATATACATAAATTTTTACAAATATTATACTTCTTCTTATCATGGATTATAGATAGGAAGTATTGTCATTTTTCATCTCATGAAACCCCTCCCCCACTCTTAAGTATTGTGACACCTCACAATAAAAAAATATAGGAAACTAGTCAATTCTCCCAATAGCCGAAGATTTACAGCTTGTTAAGTGTAGAGATAAATTTCACATATATTTCTGATGAGACGGTTAGAATATGTCCCCACCTATAGGATAGAACATCCTACATATAGTTAAGAAGAGGTAGGCGAGAGATTTTTAAGATAGTCTTAAAGTTAGTTCCCAATGGCAGTTTTATGGAGCTCATTAACCTTAGCTTAACCATACATACTTCTTGTCAGCTTTGTCTACAATTAATGTCGTACATCAGGACAAGTTTAAGATTTAGGAATTTCTTATTTTTTTTTGTCAGATTATCATCCTCGCTAGGTAGAATGCCCCGCTACCAGCAAGCCTTCTCAGTACTCCGACGGGTTTACTTGGTCATACCACAGGATGGTACTTGTTGCTAGCAGACCTATTCAGTATCTTAACGGGTTATCCTATTACACCCTCAAATACTGGCCCACCATTTTTTAAGTTTTTAATATAAATATTGTTCTATGTAAGAAGATGGGGGGACAACTCTGAAAAAACTTTCCTTTTTCTTCTCTTTTCTTTTAGATTGGGATGGTATTTATGTTAGAGGATGACTCTCATTTATGTATTCCTTAGAGATTTTCCTAATGTAAGGGGTACTTAAGAAAATGTATCCTATCTAAATATATGGTATAATCAAGCATTTTTAGTGTGTAGTGGATGGTACCATTGGAAAGAACAGAAAGGTATCTTTATGATCAACTCACTTTCTTCTTTTTTTAATTTATTGTGATGTTTCCATGGCTAACCACTAATCAGACCTCCTTGTTACTCTTTAATAAAAACAATTTACTCACTTACTCAAGTTTCTTGGGGAAACTATACGAGTAACCTCTAAGTTTGATGGTCAAGGTATCACTTCCTTATATCCTCTAGTGGTGAAGGTTTTAAGAGAAACTACCATTAAAGATGCCTTGAGAAAAAGAAGATGGAAATATTTGCAAAAATGTGGCTAATTACTGCAATTCATTATTCAATTGATGCTTAGCAAACAAAAAGGTTTAAATATAGAAATATTTTTGAAGGAAAATACTTCCCTTTATGTCTCCTTGAAATTGTCTACACCTGGTGAAATAAATACCTACAAAACTCTCTAGAATTGTCTATCAACATACTTCAAATTATTTACATATGTACGGTCAAAAATTCAGAAAACAAATTCAAGAACAAGGGGGAACTTCCACATCTACAAAGGCCAATGCCTTGTCAGTTGACATGACCTATAGAAAATCTTCTTTGGAAATGGGTCTGGGATAAAGTTTGAGTCGGTGTCCATTCACTACGAAAGAGAATTTTCCATCATCAATTGTTTTGATTTTAACAGCCCCATTGTCATACATGGTGACTACCTCATAAGGACCCAACCTCCGAGTAGTAATTTTTCCTTTGAAAGTTTTAAATCGAGATTCAAACAACAAATCCCAATCAATAGGTTGGAAGTGTTTCTTCTTAATAAACTTGTCATGCCACTTGATCCTCTGGTTTTGGACTAATATTGTTCATTGGATAGCATCTTGCCTAATCTCATCCAACTCATTTAATTGTAGGGTTTGGTTTTTCTAGGCCTCATCTAATTTTAATCCCAATTTTGAGGAAATACAAAAAGTCCTTACTTGGAAATCTATTGGTAGAAGTACTTATTTCCCATACACTAGCTCATAAGGGGTATGCCCAATGGTGTTTCTCCAGGTGGTCTGATATGCCCACAAAGCCTCTGGAAGCTTGTCAACCCAATCATGATGATGTAATTGAACAATCATGGTTAAGATAGCTTCTATAACTTTGTTTGTGGATTCTACATGACCATTAGCTTGTGGGTGATATGGAGAAGACTTGCAGTGCTTGATCCCATATTTCTCCGTTAATTCTCTCATCAGCTTGGAAGCGAATTGAGTGCCTTGGTGTGTAACAATTTCATGAGCAACACCAAAGCAGGTAAACATGTCTTCATAAATGAATTTGACAACATATTTTTTGGTAGCCCTAAATAGGGATTTTTCTTCTACCCACTTGGTGACATAATCTGAACAAACCAAAATATATTTTTTCTTACGAGACATTGGTGAAATTGGTCCTACAAAGTCAAGGTCCCATTTCTCGAAAGTTTCTATCATAACTTGGGCACGCAAGGGAATTTCGTCAACTAACATGGGTCTTCCTATCCTTTAATATCTATCACAACTCCTAACATATAGTATACTTGGCAGCATCCTTAAAAATACTAGGCTAATAATAACCTGAATGTAACAACTTATATGTTGTACATTTGTCAAAAAAATGGACACCACATGGTCCATCATGACAACTCTGTAGGATTTTGGGTATCTCATATTCTCGAACACATCTACAAATAATCAAGTCTGGAGCAATAAGAAAACTTTCATGGCCAACCTAAGAGTAGTTGGCACTTTGTGTGATAATTCTACACTTTTCATGAGGTGACAAATGAGATGGTAACTTCCTAGTAGCCAAATAGTTTTCCATATCTGCAAACCATGGGGTATTTACAGAGAGGGAAAAAAGGTGTTCATCTGGGAAACTATCATCAACAGGAATATCACCATCTTCATGTTTTATGCATGAAATAAAATCAGCTACCAAATTCTCCTTTCCAAGTCGATCAAGGACGGTGATATTAAACTCTTGCAATATAAGGAGCCACCTAGTCACTTGACCATTGGTAATGGGTTTATTCATAAGAAATATAATGGCAGAGTGATATGTATGTACAAATACTTCTTAGCCTGTGATGTAGTGGTGAAACTTATTGATAGCATGGACCACTACCAAGAATTCCTTTTCAGTAACTGTATAGTTTAACTTGGTAGGGGACGAGTTTTTTCTAAGAAAATAAATGGCATAGGACTAATGGTCTTCTTTCCGCCCTAATACTTTTATTGCAGTATTGGAGGCATCAGTGGATATGTGAAATGGATTATCCCAATTTCCCCCCCTAAGAACCGGTGCCACAGATAACTTCTCTTTCAGAGTTTCAATGGCGGTTTGACACTACTCAGTCCAAAGAACATCAACATCTTTTATTAACAATCCAAACATGGGTGCAACAATCTTTGTGAAATTTTCAAAAAATCGTCGGTAGTATCTGACATGTCCAAGAAAGATTTTCACCTCTTTTTGAGTCTTGGGGGCTGGAATTCTGACGATGACCTCAATATTAGTAGGATCGACTTTAATCCCTTCAGATGAAACGTGATGTCCTAAGACCACTCCTTCAGTCAATTTTTTTTTACATTTTTCATGACTTAAGGATAGGTTCATTTCTTGACATCTGATAAGGAATTTTTCTAAATTATATAGGGATTCCTTGTAGGTATTCCCATATATTGTAAATTCATCCATGTATAGCTCCACACAATCATGAATAAGATCATAAACTATCCCTAGTATTTCTCGTTGAAATGTGGTAGGAGCATTACACAATCCAAATGGTAAGACCCTATAGGCATAGGTTCCCCAAGGAAAAGTGAAGGTATTCTTGTCATGATCCTCGGGTGCTATGAGAATTTTATTGTACCCACTATATCCATCTAAAAATGAGAAGTATTTGTTTTCTGATAGGGTATCCAAGAATTGGTCAATGAAAGGAAGAGGGAAATAATCCTTTAGAGTGGCCTTGTTAAGCTCCTAGAAATTGACACAAATTCTCCATTTTCTGGCTACTTTCTTTAGAACCACTACAAGAGGGGATACCCATTTACTGTCAGAGATGGGGTAGATAAATCCGACATTCAATAAATTTTGTATATCCTATTTTACTATATCCTTGAGTGTCGAGTTCATCCTTCTCTGGGGTTACCTAATAGGTGTTACCTCCCCCTAGGTATATATGTGATGAATGCATGTGTCAGGGTGTATACCCTTCATGTCAGTGTATTCCCAGGAGAATGTCCCTGATTTTTCTTTAAGGACATTGTTGGCTTTCTTGAAATATGCTTCCTATTGCCTGCGTTGTTGACCTAGGGTTCATATCTTTAAAGGTACCAACAAAGCCTAAAACTATCGTCCCTTCTAGTAAACCAGAAGGCAACGCAATACACAGAATGCACTGCACAGTCCCACCTGAGATAGCTTTAAATGGGTGGTTGCAAGACTCAGGTGTTTACAACCTAGAATTGAGCGAGAGATATGGAATCTATATTTTGAACCAGTTTTTATAACTTGTGTTATGAACTATTGTTACTCTCTTTTATATTTTAACCTTCATGGAATCTTTTATTGAAATCCCAACAATAATTAACTAAGAAATATAATAACTCATTCATTTATTACACATAGCGTTTAAATACTAAAAGTATGATGAAGATATGCATGCATTCATCACATTACACAGGTATTACCATGGTTCACTCCCTCCTGGGATACGTCCAAAATGATTTGGCTCTTGTCTCTCTTATTATGGTAGTTCTGCAATCTCACATCATGCGCTTACAACTCTCCTCAAAGAGTTAAGATCTATGTGAGGTGAACTAGATCACACCAGGCTCCTCGGCCTACGATCTAATATTCAAGATATACCTTCTCTCCTCCACTCTGGTTCAATCATTGTACAAAAGTAGTTTATCTAACAAAAACCATTACATACTATATTCTCCACCTCTACAAAGGTAGTGAATTGAAACTAACCAAACCTCTCTCTGATACCTGTGTATCTATATATTTATCTATTGGGATCTTCATCCATTTACACAAAACCTTACAAAAAACCTAACCCTACTATCGTTAGGTCTTCCTTCTTTGCATGCGTGTTTTGCTTCCTTCTAGCTGTCGCCTCCTTCTTGCAAGTGCATGTGTTGTGCTTCTTACCAGTTGTCACTTTACTCTTCCATGCTTTCTTTCCCACGATTTCTCTTCGAGCTGTCATTATTCTCCATGAATGACTTATTTACCACTTCAGTCTGTTGCCAACAAGCCCCCAACACTGACATGTGACTAGTCCCAAGTCACCTAATCTTTGTGAGCATCCTCGATCTCCTCGGTGATCGTCTGGAACTTTTCCCTCAGCTCTGCTACTTTTGTTAGTGCCTGCACAGTCCTCTTCTTAATGGTATCCACTACCTGAACTGCCAGTTTGTCGCTCAGTAATCCTGCACATTCTACCTATGTATGTGCCATCTATGTTCTAGTTGCTTCTGCCTATGCGAATACTTATGCTACCCATTCATGTAATGGTTCTATTTGAGCCTGACGCTCATGTTTATGTGTTTGTGCAGTGATAAGTTCTGGCTGCATATTCTTCATCTCTTGCGTCCCCTTGATGCGTTTTGGGATTGTTATGGTCTTTTTCCTTTATTTGACTTCTTGGATCACTGCATTGATCCTTTCCTCTTCCTTTTCCTAGTGTTGAACCTGTGGATCCTCCTCCAGTCTTGTCCAAAGTTGTGCTACTTTATCGAGCAAGTCAGCTTCTGTGCTAACCTATTTCTCCATATTTTGTAGTTGCACTATTGTTTCTTGCCTCTTTTTCTCCTTTACTTTCGGTGGAGTTGTTGGTGTCAGTTGTTCTTGGAGATCCTCGATCTCCTTCTGGTATCAATCAATCTCCTGTGAAATCTGGTCGATATTTTCTGCGGCTGGGAGTTCGTTTCCTTACGCAATGATTGAAAGTTTCCCCAAAATTTATCCCACTATGTGTTCCAATTCGTTCCTCCATTCTGTCTCTGTCTAAGTTTCAGATTTGACCTGCTCATACTCTTTTTCCAACGCTTCCTATTTCTTTGTTGCTTTCTGTAGCTCAACTAAGTTTTTATGTGCCCGAGACTACATCTTGTGGTCGATGCTAACCTACAATTTGTACAGTTCCTTTGATGGAATCCGTGTCAATACCAATTGCATGTGGTCCAAATCCTTCAGTGGTGTATGTCCCACTATTTCGTCCATTCGTAGCATGCTCGGTTTTATGTAGACTGTTTCATGTGCGTGTACCATTGGGAGGGTTGGATCTCATTCTTCTACCTCCACTCTTTCATTGGTTTGTGTTGTCGAGGGCTCTATGCCTCTGCTGCTACTTGCTCTCTGGGCTTACCTGAGTGTCTTGAGGAGCTGTCCCATTTCTGCCAACTCTTTTTGCATATTGTCCCTATGATGTGTTGCGTGATCGAAGTCTTCTGCTAGACAATCCTGGACCATTCTAGTAATCATTTATCCATCGTCCTCCTTGATGGTATAGTCTAGTGATGCTCATTGCACCTTTGATTTCTTGCGGGCGTCTGCTTCCTATACAATTGGTCTCTTAGTTCCCCCTAGTTCCTCTGTGTTGGGATTTGGGGTGGTCTCCTACTCTCCCTCAGCTTGCTTGGGTTTCACGTTGGTCTCTTTTTGCCCCTTCTGTGTCCCTATCAGCTTTTCCCCTTTCTTTTCCCGAGTCATCTTGTTTTGGCCCGTCCTTGGTTTCTTGGGCTTGTGGAGGCTGTGTTTCTGCCTGCGTTGCTTCTCCTTCTGTGGGTCCTTCCAGTACTTCCTGGGGAATCAATGGGATCCTCCATGCATCATGCCATTCACTAATAAACATGTCTATATCACCTTTTGTGATGCAGTAGCGCATCGATAGCTACTGTTTATCTGGATCCTGTCTTGGTTGTATCCACATGGCTTGACATGTAGCCCAGAAGTTAGCGATGTCCCCATATCGTGTGATGACCTCTGGTGTTATTATCCATGATTGGATAATAGCTTCATGTATGTCCCGTAGATATGCTTCGAAGATGATTCCATTTTCCCTCTTATGCTTGGTCTTTGGCCCCGATCTCAGTAATAGATATCTCACTCCCGTTGGCTATGGTCTAGTAGAAAAAACTACATACTATGGTTCCCACCATCCCATGAAGGCTATGAGGGTGAGAAACCATGAGTAATGGAATTTTGTACCGAGGTCCTATGCATCCTTCCAGTCCACTTGGAACAAGTTTAATAGATATGACACCCAGCTCACGAAGGTGCCTTCTGTGCACTAAGCTGCAACTGCGATGACTCCTACTGGTATTTCATCTTTGTGGAATTTTGTTAACAATTTACAGGCTAAGATGTGTTCAACCAATTGTGTCATTTCATTGTTGATCTTTTTGATTATAATGCCTCTTGTCCCTCTGGTGGTACCATATTTCTTATTCGTTTCCTCTGCTAATGATTTCTCCTTGGATTTATTGTCCAGAATCAGAGCAGGATCCATACCCTGGCTAGGTAGTCCTATTATCTACATGATAAGCTCAATAGTTATGGGGATGGGTCTGTCCATCCATATATTGCCTCCATGCATGACTGCTAATAGTTGCTTGACTCATGTTGTTGTGTACTGGACTCTGCCAAAATGTGGAAGTTTCAGCAACCCTAAAGTGTCTGTTCTATCCAGTGCAACTACCCACTGATGTGGTTGGCTGATCATTTCTCCAAGTTGGTTTACCACTATGTTCTGCATAAAAACCCTCGACGCAAGTTTCGAGTACTTGGTTTCATCTAATACGTCATGATCGGAATAATTAAGCTTCCCAATGTGACCCAGTATTTGGGGCTCTACTTATACTCCCTATGGTATGCATGGTAGCATAATTTATGCTATCGGTTTCTTGTGAGGTGAGATCGGTATCAAAACTCTATCTTCCTACTGTGGTGGTTGGTACGAAGTTCCAACAACTCCTGGTTGCTTCTTTATAATCCATTCTGGCCAAGCTGAGCTAGTTCCCATGGTCTCTTTTGTTGGTTGACCTAGGCTAGGTGCCTGCAACTCATCTGGTTTACCCTCTGATCCTCGATTCTGTGTCATTGTGTTACCTTCCATGTCTAGTTCAGTGCTTTCTGGTTGCACTTCCTATTGGGTTTCTACTTCCTCATTCTGAGGTTCCTGTGCCACTATTGGTGTGTCCTCTTTCAGGTCCTATTCTTGTGGCTACTGAATCTCCTCCAGTATTGGTGTAGATTTCACCGGTGGTATCTCTGGGGATGGGATCTCATCGATATTGACGATCTATAGTTGTTGTTGTTTGTTTTCTTCCAGTGATCCTCGTGACCTAGTTTGAACCCTAGTTTGTCTGGCTGTTTGGACTGGTTCGAAGGAATTCGGTGGTGCCATAGTGGTGAGTGTTGAGCATTTTCTGAATTTGGAGGACTGCGGTGAGATCTATGGTCTCGCTCTATTCGTTCGAGCTGCTGTCATTCTCTCTCTGTTCTCTTTTTGTGAATAGACAAGTTGCTTCTATGCTCGCGTGTTGTATGGGCTTGTCATGGAGCTTATCGAGGACACTTCCTCCATGATGTGATTAATGCACCATAATTGTGAGTTCAATGAATCTACAAAAGTTTCTTACTTTCCATTATGCTTACTTTGTGGTTTCATGTTGGCGTGTTTAATGTGATGTTCCATCAGTCCTTGCCGTGCCTTAATTTCGCTTAGTGTTGTCCTGTCATCCTGCTTTTGTCAATTTTTTGTTTCACACTCATTTGTCTTTGGCATGTAACTATTGCTTCTGAATTTACTACATTCATGTTTCAAGCATCCTGTGGCTTTTTCATCTCGGGCGTGCTTCACACTTTTCATTTTTTTTATTTTATTTTATTTTTTTCTAATTTTACTGCACAGTGGGTGGTCGACTATCCTTATACAACTTCAGTCAGCTCCCATTGATCATTCCTCTAAGTTTTGTGTCTATTGTATCTTAACTATACATCTCCATGGTCTATTACATATTTGATCTTGTATGGTCCTAACCAATGCATTCTCATCTTTCTTGGGTACTGAAATGATTTGCTGTCATAGAGAAATACTAGATCTCCTTCCTTGAAAGTCTTCTTCTTAATGTGTCGATCGTGCCATGCTTTGTCTCTAGCTTTCTGCACTTGTTGATGGAATCCTACTAGGATTCAGTCTTCCTCCATTGCTAACATCTGGTTTAGTCTTTCCTATATTGTGTCACATTTTGTCATTTGTGTGATAGTTGTTATGCATAAGCCGGGTACTAAACATTCTAATGGGACTACCTCTTCTTGGTCGTAGACTAGTTTGAATGGTGTGTTCCCTGTCAACTTCTTGCATGTCATCCTATATGCCCATAATACTAATGGTACTTTGAGGTCTTAGTTGTCTATGTTGACATTACAAATATTTTTCAGTGCATTCTCTAGAATTTTGTTGTGCCATTCGCCTGTGGATGATACAGTGTGCTTTTCTGGTAGTGAACTTAAGATTCTTTGAGCATTGCAAGGATGGTTTTATTTATGAAATGCATGCCTTGGACACTCATCAAAACTCTTGGGCATCCAAACCTAGTAATTACGTGTTCAAATAAGAAGTGTTCAACTGTCTCTGCACTGCAGTATTTTACTGGTGCGGCTTCCACCCACCTTGTTAGGTATTATGTCGCAGTGATGATGTATCTTGCCCCTGTTCTTTTGGCTAGTGGGTTAATTGGTCCCCAAAAGTCTATTTCCCATTTATCAAATGCATTTAATGTCACTTGCGGTCGTAACGACATCTCGTCCCTTTTGTTGGGTTTGCCTACCCTTTGACAGATATTGTATCCCTGACAATACTCTTTCGTGTCTCTGTGAATCGTTGGCCACCATAATCCTGTGCGAAGTACCTTCTGTGTGGTAGATTTTCTTACATAGTGTCCTCCTACCAATCCCTTGTGGTATTCTTCTAAAATTCTTGGTCATTCATTCTCTAACATGTACCTTTGTAAAATTCTATCTGTGCCCATTTTATATAGATGTCCTGCGATCAGTTGATAGTCGACTGCACGAACTACCAAGTTTTTCTTCTGCACGATGGTATATTCTTGTGGCACAGTACCTGTGCTCAAGTACTGGATGATCTCTATGAAGTATTCATCAATAATTTGTACTGAGAATAAATGGGCATCCAAAAAAATTTCTTCTAGGTTCATGGGTTCTTCTCCATTTGTGACCTATGATAGGTGGTTAGGTCCTGCATTCAGATTTCCTAGTTTAACTATTACTTCGAAGTCGAATTATTGAAATAGAAGTAACCATCGACAGATTATCCCCCCCAACATTGGCTTATTTACTAGGTATTTTAAGGCTGAGTGATCTGCAAACATATTAAAATGTTTTCACAATAGGTAGTGTTTGAACTTCTGCAGTGTGTAAACCATATCTAGGCCTTATGTTTCCGTCGTGTTATAATTATGTTATGGGTATGATATTTTTCTTCTTACGAATGCTATCAGGTGATCCAAGTCTCCTGCTCCTGGTTGTGCTAAGATAGATCCAAGTGCTATCATTGATGCATATACATGCACATGGAATGTCTTTCCCCAGTCTGGAAATACTAATATCGGTGCAGTGACCATATTTTCCTTCAAGGTATCCATAACATGTTGACACTCATCATTCCATTGGTACTTTGTATCCTTTCTTAGTAGTTTATCCATTGGTGTTGTGATCTGCGCATATCCTTTGATGAAATTCCTGTAGTATCCTATGTGTCCTAACGTCCCTCATAGCTGACAGACTATTTTTGGTGCTGGTAAATTAACGATGACTGCGATATTTTTTGGATCGACCAATATCCTTCTTTTTCATACTATATGGTCCAATAGTATCTCAAACAGTGTTCCAAATATAAATTTATTTATGTTTAGTGATATCTGACATTATCTGCATTGTTCTAGCATCAATCATAAAACTTCCACATGGTTTTTCAATAGACTATAGACTGTCCAATCATCTAGGTATACTTCAAGAAACTGACGGATGACTTCTTTAAATGCTGCAATAACCACTCTAGAGAATATTGCTAGTGAATTCTTCAGTCCAAATGGCATGACTGTATATTGGTAAGATCCCCATTTCATTGCAAATGTGGTCTTGTATCTATCCTCTTGTGCTATCTTAATCTGATGGTAGCATGAGAATCCATCAGTGAATGAGTAAGCTTTGTCTCCCCCCATATTCTCTAACACTTCATCTGTGAACAATGTAGGGAATGGGTCATGTAGGCATGCATCATTCAATTTCCTCAAGTCAACGCATATCCTAATCCCTATTCCTTGTTTCTTGTCATGTACAACCATCGGGATTATCCATTCTGATTCCTTGACTGGTTCAATTATGTCGGCTTCGAGCATCTGATCGATATCCTCTTTAACTTTTTGATTATATATGGGGTTCAGTCTATATGGTCATTGTCTAATCGGTCTCGCTTAAGGTATGAGAGGTATCTTCATCTCTCCTAGTTATACTGCTATGCCCTTCATCTCTGTAAATTTTGTAGGAAACAAGTCGCTATACTCGCATAACAACTCTGTGATGCTTTCTACTGTTGGCTCATCCCAGTATTCTCCAATGTTGGCCATTTTGGGATGTTTAGTTGTTCTGATGTTAACTTTATTTACCTTGATTGGTGTGGAAATAACTTTGGATTATATGGGTGGTCCCTTCACCTCTGTTTCACCTTCTACTTCTTCAATCTAAATGTCACATGGGTCATCTTCGTCTGGTGCTTCCTCCTATACCTAGTAACATGACAATAGTATCTTGACTATTTTCTTATTTTTTTGCTCCTCTTCGGTAATAAGTTCTATTTCTAGTTCTTCAATGAATATGACTCCTCTGATCCATTTCAGGGATGGATCTATGTTGGGGTTCTCATGCTCGAATGTGAAAGTGATGTTAAAGTTCAGTTGCAATGTCGTCCATGTTGTAGTTCCTTTGCGCAGTTCCTGATCTATATACCAGTTCACTGGTATGCCCTCTAATGTGTGAATGAAGTGGTGAGGCCATTCCTCTGGTGGTATCATTTTCCACATCTTTTTTCACTCCTCCAATTGTTTCACTGGTGTCCCTAGTCCTTCATATCTCCATTTTTTATTTTATTTTTGTTCTGCATCGAACCTTATGCGCAGTAACCTCTTACATTGGTACCAGTTTGTGATAGTCTCCTTGTGTGTGCCCCACCATCTTGCAGGTGTGGCCTTCAGTGCTAAGTTTAGTTCTAGTAGCCTCTGGTTCTCTAATACTTTGTCTTCATATTGTATCAAGAATGTTTCCAAATCATTTAGTCTGTAAAAACTGGGTGGTTCTTTTATTTATATACCTATCCACCATACTATGTGGTATATTATTTCACATCTTCTTGTGGATACTTCGTGTATTCTCTTCTTCCATTTTTCTAATCTGGTGTCTGAATCTGTTGCACATGATGTAATTTTGCGCCAACTTAGTACCCCATCTGTAGTAGGGTTTATGTAATCCTCCTCGCATGCAGTTGTTCTGTATAGCTGGCTAATCTCCTCTAAGTCCAGGCAAGTGGGTTATACAAACCTCTCCCCTTCTGATGGGTCTAGTAGTTCTCTTACCCTATAATCTCCAAATTCAAATGTCATGTTTCTTGTCTTCAAGTTTATTATGGTATGGCTTTCAAACGTGCAATCTAGACTGAGTAGTGTCAGGTACAGTGTTGTGCCATCTACTATTTCAATGACTTCAAAGTTTGCCTTAGTGTGAACCCCATCAAGATATATTGTTACTCCTTTCAGTCTCCCTATTGGTAGGACCCTATGTTGGTTTGTTAGTTTTAGTTGGACATTTGAGTATCCCAATGTTGGATCTCCCATGCATTGCCAGGTTTTCTTGGGTAGCACATTCACTTCAGATTCTAGGTCCAATATGATGTCTTCCATATTGAAATCCCCAATGTTATAATTCAGCCTAAATTCCCTACTTGTTCTTCTTGTTGTGTGTAGATGATTGACAATTTGCGGTTCTATATTTTGTTCTGTCTCGATACTACATTTCTCTAGGATGTTTTGCAATATTTTCACGGATGAAGCATCACTTAACATTTTTATGCATGATTGCAAAAAGTCTTTGATAATACTTACTTGTCCCTTAGGTGGCATTCCATTGGTATGATCCAATGATGGTGACATTTCGTATTCTGGGGCTTCATGGGCTCGTTGCATAGTTGAAGTCGACGTTGTTTCCACCTTCTGAAAATCTTGTCTAGCTTCCTTAAAAGTCTCCTTTTCTTTGGGCACGTCAAACTACTTTCTTGGTTCGATGTTCTTCTTTACCCATTGGTTCTGTGTGGGTTCTTTTCGAAATGCGTCGTTTCCTGTCTTCATTCCTCCATGGGTGACTATATTGATGTTTCGTTCATCCTCCCTTGCTTCGACTGAAATCCATTGAACATTATGATTGTTCTGGTTCCTCTTTTCCTAGATATTTACTAATAGTGTTGGACATTCCTCTATCTC
>WSFP011466932.1:0-18249 GCA_009831015.1 Picea engelmannii
ATTTTTTTGTCTACTGAAGCTCAAAACAACAAGCCTCTTGCTTGACCACTCTTTGGATCCTAACCGTAACAATCATGATCTACATGTACTTAAGTTACAAAATAACCGCAAACCTAGGGGGACTAATATTACTCTACATAACATAAGTCAACAAGGTAAGTCTGGTCAATGGTTCACATATGGTGATTGTCAACAACAGGTGCCCATTCTAAATCCAATATAGCAATCCATACATTCAACATAGGCCCTAATGGCTACAAGCAACCTTAATAAATGTAATATTTATTTAGGAACCTTAATGATGTATAAACTGTAATGATGTAAAGTTATAATAAATGTAGTTATTGTTTTTCTATCATGTTGTATGYGYTGATTATAATGGAGACYCCCGGATTTAAAAGGATGAATGGATCCTTGATTWTGAYGMTTGATTAAATCRTGCACCTRGAATTAAGTAKRAAYTGTTTATRTCTTCAATTTAAGAAGGAATTACTCATGTATTCAATTAAGAAGTACTCCTTGATACTAGTTAGTGGTTKCACTTTATGGGGGTAAAGCAATTTTAAAATTTTATTCCATTTATGTAAGGGTAATATATGTCATTATAAATTAAGGTGCAAACCTTAGTGTTAGGTATTTTATGAAAAATAATGGCATTATGGACTTATCTTAATACGATTAAATCTTTGGTTATTAATGAGTTTAGATATAAGGTCCTTGAACCAAGCACCTTGAACTACTAAGATTATAATTGGGGAACCTGCACTTACTTAAATTTACATTCTGTTATGATTGGTCGGGTATCTCATCCACTAATGTAGTTCAAATGGAATATTTAGTCTATAATTAAAGTCTTGAGTCTCAATAGTGGTTGGTCGATGTCGAAATCCTTCTGACTTGCATCTCCCGTAGAAGTTGTGGTTGTCCTCGATTTTTGCAGTGCTTGGTCGTCTTGCTTGCGTCTTGTTCTAGGTCGGGTCACTAGTTTCTGCCTGAGCAGTCGGCCAGGAGCCTGTCTAATCTTCTTTCGAGAAGACATAAGACTAAAAGCCTTGCTTTTCTGTGCAGAAATAGTAAACTCTACTGTTGGATTCTTCCATCTATGACTGTACTGTACTTAACTCCTAGTGTCGTTGTCTGCTTATAGTTGCTAGTTGTACGCCTTATGTCTAGGGGCGTTATTGTTGTTATCACTGTGATATGTCGGGATCATCTTGTTGTGTTCGTCTTGTTTGCATCTTGTTCTAGGTCGGGTTACTAGTTTCTGCCTGAGCAGCCGGCCAGGAGCCTGTCTAATCTTCTTTCGAGAAGACATAAGACTAAACGCCCTACTTTCCTGTGCAGAAATAGTAACCCTAGCACCATGGATTCTTCCCTCTGTGTTCTTACTATGCACCCCTAGTATGTCTTAATGATTGTGTTGTCGCCTTATGCCTATGGTCGTATGTTGTTGCAGTTACTCGTTGTGTGCCTTCCATCTTCTTGTGCTGAACATCGTGGTTGCGTCTTGTTGGTGGTCGAGTGGCGACGTAGAGTCAAGTGTGTTGTTACTTCTACACGTGCGCACACGCCTTACACACAAAAAAAAAAATTGCACCTGTTACTAGAATGGTTGTCGTAACGAGGAGGATCGTTACAGTTTTAATATTGATGGACGAGCTCCATAATTTTGGAGTTTTTATCATGACACATCTTTTCTATGACATTTGTTCACATTTGATCAAATTTGAATGAGGGAGAGATGAACATAAAAATCTTAATTTAAACGAAAACCATAATTTTTATCAACTTTTACTTTCGTTTAAATTATGATTATGTTTTCATCTTTTTTCTCATTAACAATCATTTTCACAAAATCATTTGGTAGGTTTAATTAATTAAATTATTTTTTTAGTTTGCATCTCATTTCAAAATAAAAAAAAATGATAATAAAAAAAAATATCTATCATTTGTTTGATTTTGTGAAAACTCAAAATTCATATTTTTCTCCTTTCCATCAACTTGAAGATTCTAGAATTTTAAGATCATATTTGAAAGGAAAATATAAACAATGTTTGTTTAGAACTTATAGTTAGTTGAAATTCATTTTTTATTTTATTGTTCTAGATTTTGTTTTATTCACAATTTTTAGCTTATTAATTTAAGTTTCTTTTTGTTTCACGGGTTTCTATTATCAGTTATTTGGTACAGATCTGATCATGGCTTGATTTTATTATCTAAATATTTTCAAGATAGTTGATCCAAAAATAATATTGGATTGATGCAAATAAATTATGAACAACAACATATAAGATTTGGAAATCAATTCAAGAATAGACAGATGATTTTGCTAGACTCTTTTTCAGCCAAACCGTAAGGCATTTGAAAAAACGGTTGAAAACCCATCTCCATAATGGACCCATTTATCTTACATGCAGGAATTTTCCCAAACAAATTATTAGTGACACCCAGACTGTTTATTCATTGTATAAATATATGAGAAAGTTCGAAGTCATGGAGATCCAATAAATTGAGAGGAGGATTTTTATCCTTTCTCTTTTGTATATTATTTCTTTTGTAAGCTTTTTTTCTTTTCAAATGGAGTAATGAATGGTTGGAATATTTGGGAGAATGGACAAGTATTTTCAAAGAAGAATATGGAATTCGAGGTTTCTTAATAGCTTTTGTCCTGTGAGTAAAATGGTTTTATTTTCATTATAATGTCTTCATATTCTTTGAATAATTGATTATGCACTGATTTAAATTAGCTTTAGTCTATTTTATCAATACATGGTTAATTGCTATCATTTGTATATTACTTTTTTCAATCTTTAAGAGTCTATTATCCCAAAAGTTCTTCCTGGACCATATGATGAACATATTTTGTTGAAACTATATGAGAAAGAAGTTTACTCTTTGTCTTTCATCCTGTGTAGACTTTGCAGTGTTTTTTCATTGTCTTCTCATGCAATTTCTTGATGTGTAATGTTATCTGCATCGAATTAGCTTTAGTTAGTTCTCCACATAATATTTTATATCATGCTTTTCTTTATGTTGTTCATTAACTTTTGGTTTAGTTTATATCTGTGAATGATCATATATTCAAGTATTTTGAGTTTACATCTGATGCTAGATAGTTGGTAACACCATTATTGAGAATTGGAATTTCTTTCATTTTAAGTTATTGGACATTTCAAGGTCACAAGATATATAATTATTTTTCTTTCTGTTGTTATAAACTCGCTCCAGAATATTAAACACTTTATTGAATTTCTTTAGGAAGTATTATGCTTTCTTTTGTCATAGGTTTACACTTGACACAGGTTAAGAGGAGCTCATACAATGCAGAGAGATGAATTTAGCTTAGAACTGCTGATCAGTGAGGGGTTAGTAGGTGCATTGCTTTCTTTTATTCAGATTTTTTTATATATGAATGAGACGATGATTGGATTAATTATCTTTGACTATTTCTGTGTCATTGTTTCAATTGTATTTTCTTAATATTTATTAGTTTAAAATCTTTAAACATTAAAAAACAAAAAGATTGATGTTCCTACTTTATTTTGTTTTGAAATATTATTATGAACATTCATTTTTGCAAGATTTCAAGTAAGCCTTGTAAACTGTATATAGATTGTTTATAATGATTTGTATATTCAAGTTTCTTTTTAATAAACATTAGTAAGTAATATATCATTTGTTAGAATCATAGCTTTAGATTAGTTTATTTCTTTTACTGTTTTAGGACTTTAGTTGGCTAATGGAGCCATTAAATTCATTGGGTCAGATCATACCAAAGAGATGGGTTAATTAGAAAACCACGGTCTGGATCTAACCTTCCATTTGACGGTGTGACATTTATGCCCGTCAACATAGTGTAAAGTTTAGTTTAAAATAGGTAGTTATAGGGATGAAGTTTTATGTGATGTCATACCTATGGATGTTTGTCATGTTCTATTGGGGATACCATGGAAATATGATAGGAATGTCATACATGATGGGAAGAATAATACGTACACCCTTGAGAAAAATGTGTGTAAACATATGTTGATGTAAATAGAGGATAAAGGAGTCAAATAGGAGGCTAGTCCTAGTATACTTCTCATGAGTGGGAAGGATATCTTGAAAGAAGTAAAAAAAGACTAGGAAATGTAGTTTGTTGTTATAGGTAAGTCAAGAGTCATCTTTACAAGAACTTCTATGAATGATTTTCCTGTGAAAGTTAAAGAGTTATTGGATGAGTTTGTTGACATTGTGGTGGATGAGTTACTTCATTCTTTACCACCTATTAGAAGTAACAATCACCATATTGAACTTATTTTGGGAGCATGTTTTTCGAACAAAGAAACATATAGATTGACCCCTCAAGAGAATCAAGAGGTCAAGGAGCAGGTCCAAGAGTTGTTGGATAAAGGTTTTATGAGAGAAAGTTTGAGCCCGTGTGAAATACCAACTGTGTTGAGTCCAATGAAATATGGAAGTTGGAGAATGTGCACGGATTCTAGAGCCATCAACAAGATAACCATCAGATATATATTTCCTTTACCTAGAATGGATGATTTGATGGATTGTTTGAGTGGAGCTAGTTATTTTTCCAAGATAGACTTAAAGAGTGGTTACCATCAGATAAGAATGAGAGAGGGAGATGAATGGAAAAAAAAACATTCCAAACAAATGAAGGATTGTATGAGTGGCTTGTTATGTTGTTTGGATTAATGAATGCTCCAAGTATTTTCATGAGGTTAATGAATGAAGTTCTCAAATATTTTATTGGGAAGGTTGTGATTGTTTATTTAGATGATATTCTAGTTTTCAGTAAGACTGAAGAGGATCATTTAAGACATTTCAACATGAAAAATAAGGTTGCAACTATTAGCGCTAGAAGTTGTCCCTAGACTACATTAGGAACAATCCTAGCACATCTTATTTCAAAAGTTTAAAAGAAAAATTATTTTAAAGAGGTGGGAGGATCACACTCTTGATCTTAAGAGGGACTTAAAGGATAAGCTGTCAAGACCTCTTCTCTATGGGAAACATATCAGTTAAACAAAACCATCAGTTGAGTCAAGTAAGAATAGGGTATATGTTGGAGAAGAATATATGCAATAAGATGGATAACCATAAATATCAATATGTTCTTTGATGTAATTAACCAGTAGAAGAATAAATCTTAAACACAGATTTAAAGGATCTTAAACACAGATGTGGTGAAGATTGAACTATAAAAATAGGTAAATCCTCTCAACACATACATACAACCATACAATCATATAATAATAATAATGTGTTCAAGATGGAGAATTAGAAATGATAAACAAAATAGAATGATACACACCAACTAATGACTTCATTAACCAATGAAATATTTACACAGATAAGGTCGATCCAAATAGTTGTATAAGATAAAGTCTTTTACAAAAATAGGTATCCAACCCCTTCTTCTTCTACATCATTCATTATATACTTTTTAAAATTGGTTACATGTATTTATGATCAATCCTCAGAATCAGGGATACATAAAAAAATATCTTTACAAAGATTCAAGACGAATTTGAGCTTCTAACAGCTGGTATACAAAATAATATCATTTTACAAAAAGGTTCCTAAGATCAAGGAAACAACCTTACATGCAACAATATTCAATTGGTTTTTAATCCATTTGAATCATTCCAATGTTGTTTTATCTTCATCCATCCCATATATATCAATTATTTGATTCTCCACTTGAACCTAGCCTTTGAAAACTCAACAAAAGGTGACTAATTTTTATTAATATCAGCATCCCAATATACCTTTTAGATCCAAAAATGGTTCATAGCCTTACCAACTGATCCATTAGATGCTAACATAGTTTATAGCCTTTTTTTGTTTGTAAAAATTCAAAACTGGGTGGTATTTGTATCAAAATAAGCTACTACAGGTGTTTCAGTAGTGCCTCTATTTTTTTTGTGCATGCACTTGTAGGAACTTCTTTTAGTGACTTATCAAAAATGAATTTTCCCTCTTTTTAAAGCCCTTCTTCTCCCAGGTTGCAACTGACCATCAGAAAAATAAATGTGATACTTTTATAAATGAGAAAAAAAAAGGTGTTATCTCATAATCCATCCTCTATCACAATTTTTAGGGTTCTTAAACTGTCAAAGTTTCATGAAGCAAAGATGAAGCTGCTTCAACAAATAAATCCAGGCTATTTCTTCTAGTTTGCTTAGACTGAGATCTAGTTAGCATTTTGGAAAGCTTATCATCTTTATATACCATCCTAGGATTTGAGCCCTTCACATTCCTCTTACCCTGCATTCTGGAAGAGGTTTTGTTTATTTCTGTAGGATTCTATAGGGGTCTTTGTATCCATACTTGAGCCTCCTTTTTTAGAATTACTCTTCTCAATCTTGACTATAGGGATTTTCTTCATAGTAGGTGTCTTCTCCATAGGTTTTACAAGCTTATCATCAATAATGATGGTCTTCTCTATGAGAGAAAGGTTATATGTCTCTTTAGCCTTCATATTAAACTTGTTTTGAGGCCTTGTGCTTCGTTTCATCACAAAAAATATGTACCTAGAGGTATCATCTTTAGAGGAAATCCATATGTGAGGAGTGAACTATGGAATAGGTTCTTCAAGTTGTATAGGGTCTTCAATTTTTGTTGTTTTTTTTTTCAATTTGTTGATCTTCTACTAAAACCCTAGATTTTGTTAACCTCTTATCCCTTTTTGAGTAATTTTTTTGTGCAAAATGGAAAGGGTTCTTACCTCCACCTAATATGTGAGAGGACCTCGTCTCTTCTTTCTTGCTGACTATAGATTTTGCAGGTTTGATTAAATTTTTTAAGAAAGTTTATCGTTTAGCTCTCTTCGGAGCGACTGATTGACTGGTGCTAGCTAGAGTTTCTTAATCATGTTCAACAGTAGTTGCATGAGTTTGTGAAGAAGGAGGATATTCTTCCCTCTCTAACCCTGAATGGATCAAAAAATGATTCCAAGTCTTGTACAATTTTCCTAATTCATCCTTAACAAGAAATTTAATCAACTCTTGATGAAAAATTCCATGAGGAGGGGTATTGGGGTCTGCTTGAACTCTCATAGCCATCTTATTGAGGTATCTCAAGAAGTAATAAGGTAAATTCATTATCTTAATTCCATCAAGATGAAGCATAAATCGAATGTGGAATATGAATACAATAGAGTAAAACCCCTCACATGTGATGAATCTCTTAAGCATGAGAAATGATTCCATCCATTCATTAAAAATCCAATCCCTGGGGATTCCCTTGGCTCAATTAGGGTCTTTGTTCTCAATCCTTAAAAACTGATTAACATCTCCTCTTGTGATCAATTTATTCTTAAACTATATTTCTCCATCAGTGGGGAGGTTGCAAGTAGTAACTATAGATTCTTCAGTAAATTGCATGGCCAAATTTCCAACTTGGGCCCATTGTCCATTGAAACTCTCAAAAAATACCCTGGATGTAGCATAATGGTGACCATATAGCTTAGTTCATAAGAGATACCACCCTTCCCAATCAAAAATTATTTGGGTATCTTCGTAAGCCTCCATGACGTTGGGCCCTTCAACTTCTTTCCTATTCACATGTCCACCCTTGCCCATAAGCACAATTGCGACCATAAGAGTAGACTATTGTCTATAAAGAAGGGATCTGGCTAATGTGTGATGAGGAAAATAGATGATTTGTCTATTTTATGAGTGCCAATTCAAACCAACCAACTACTAGAGGTAAAGAACAAATGTGCCAGTTTGAAAATATGTTATTTGAAAAACCATATTCGTGTAACCCTCTATACAACTGACATGTAGAAAAGACCACCCATATTCACATGCTATAGGTGAAACATGGTACTTATTAATTTTTTTGAATACACATGAGATCTATAGTACAAACCAAAACCTCCATGATTCTCCATGGTACTTGAAACAATCACGACCAACGACATGTGGAAGTTCCTGTAGCGCTCGACCAAATTTGCCCCTTTTTCTTTCATTGGATGAATATACTTTGAAAAGGCATCCTACAACTTAGATAATCATGAAGAATGGATGATGACATGACTTATGCCTCAAATGAAAGGATTTGAAGACAAGTGATGTCACCAAGTAATCATTTAAACATGTGTAGGATTCCTTTTGTCTCTTTCTCACAATCTAACACTATTTTAATCCTTTTTAAGATAAGCTATCAAACCTTTAACAAAATAATGATAAAGATATATAAATTATACTAAATTTTAAGTGACA
Organism: Picea engelmannii; assembly: GCA_009831015.1. Classification (NCBI taxonomy): domain Eukaryota; kingdom Viridiplantae; phylum Streptophyta; class Pinopsida; order Pinales; family Pinaceae; genus Picea; species Picea engelmannii. The sequence goes on from WSFP011466932.1 coordinate 8,232, forward strand.
AGTAGGAATGAATAAGGAATAAAAAAATGTAGTACAAAGTAGGTGTTAACAGTAGCGAGAAAATATGTTGGTAAATTTGAAGAAATGTTCTTTTATGAAAACATAACTTGTGTATTTGGGATTTTTAATCTGTTCAAATGAATTGAAGATGGAACTAGAAAAGGTGAGGGATATAAGAGAGTGTCCTTATCCAGGAAGTGTTTTTGAGGTAATATTTTTTCATGGGTTATAGAGTTTTATAGAAGTTTCATTAGGAATTTCAACAGTATTTGTGCACCCATACTCAATACTATAAAGAAGGAGCGTGGTTATTTTGATTGGACAAAAGAAGCCTAGAAAGGATTTAGAGGATTTAGGATTTGTGCAGTCTCGAGTCAGGATGATAAGCATGTTTCTTATTTCAGTGAGAAGTTGAATGATGTTAAGAAGAAGTATTCAACATATGACAAGGAATGTTATTCTATAATTCAAGATTTGAAAAAGTGGAGACATTATATCATGTTGAAGGAGTTTATTTTGTATACTGACAATCATGCTTTGCAATTCATAACCATAAAAGAGAAATTGAACCAGAGACATGCCCAATGGGTATAATTCATGAAGAAATTTAATTTTTTCATTAATCATATTAATGGGAGTGATAAAAAAATTGTAGATTCTTTGAACAAGATATGTTTAATCTTGCAGTAGTTCCAAGTGGAGACTTTGGGATTTGAACACTTCAAGGAGATGTACCAAGAAGACCCAAACTTCAAGGAATCTTATGAATCATGAGAATATCCTTTTTTGAGGGATAGACATCAATGGATGGAGTATATGATCAGAGAAGGACTATTATTCAAAGGAATTTGATTGTGTATCCCAAGATGCTCAATGAGGGACAATTTGTTAAAGGAGAAACATAGTGGAGGATTGGTTGGACACTTTGACCATGATAAAACATATGCACATTTGAGTTATTCATACTATTGTCCAGGTATGAGTTCTAATGTGAACAAGTTTGTGGACAAATGAAAATTTTTCTATTATGCTAAAGGAAAGAAAAAAAAACACCAGATTATATCAACAATTATCTATTCCAAACAGGTCGTGGGATGCTATAAGTATGGATTTTTTTTTGGGATTGCCAAGAACTCATAGGGGGAATTATTCATCTTTGTGGTGGTTGAAATATTTTCAAATATGACACATTTTATACCATGTCACAAAACCAATGATTTTACCCACATAAAAAATATGTTTTTCAAGGAGACTGTTATATTGCATGGGTTACCTGGGAGTATAGTATCATACATAGATACCAAATTTGTGGGTCATTTTTGGAGGAATTTGTTGAAGAATTTGGGAAATGTTTTTTCTTTTGGTTCAACATATCACCCTCAAACAGATGGACAGACTGAGGTAGTGAATAGAATCTTAGGGAATCTACTAAGGAGTTTGGTAACTGAGCATACCAGTTAGTGGGATCAAGTTTTACATCAATAGAAGTTTTCATATAACGACAAACCAAACATGAGTACTGGTAAGATTCCATTCCATATATTAAATGGAATGAATCCAAAAGGAATTTTAGAATTGAGATATTTGGGACATACCGAATTTCGAAGTGCAAGAGCAGAAAAGTTTGTTGCATAGATGCAAAAGTGGCATGATCAAATCAAAAGACAAATATAGGATAGAAGCCATAGATACAAGGACATAATAGAACCGAAAAGAAAAGAGGTGAATTTTGAGATCAGAGATCAAGTATTGGCACACCTGAGGAAGGAAATATTTCCAAGAGGGAAATATAATAAGTTGAATATGAAGAAGATAGGCCCTTGTAAAATCGTCATAAAATCTGCTACAAATTCTTATGAGATTGAACTACCATAAGACATTATAATTTCACCAATATTCAATGTAGCAGACTTATACCCTTACAATATGGATGAAATAAAATGGACAAATGATCAAGAGGAGATTCAGTGGAAGCGATAGATTCCCATAAAAAAAACGTCGTAGATAGAAAATATTTTAGATTAGAGAATAAGTAAGATAACTAGGAGGAAAGTTTACTATGAATATCCGGTTAAGCGGGAGAATCATCCAATAGAAGATGTCAGTTGGATAACTAACACTGATATCCATAAGCATGGAAAGGCAGTGGAGGATCTCATGAATAGGATTCCATGAATCTTTTTTTCTAGAGGACTATGATGTAGGAGAATCAATCCTACTTAGCAACGCGTCAGCAACTAGCGCAACAACACAAGGAGGGAGAAAATCCCAAGGAAAGAGAAGCACCAGCCTTCTCATTTTGTTTTAGATTTATCATTTAATGTAATAAAGTTTGTAAGTCTAGAGGAAGAGAGATCCATTGTATTGTGAAAGGATAAGTGTAAATTTCCTTTAATGGGTAGTTGTTTGTACAGATCATGAGCATCGCCTTAGATATGAATATTGTAAATGAATATTTATTGTAATAAGCTTAGTGGTAGGATGATTTAGTTATGATATGAAAGCACTAGGATGTTCTAGAGGGAAGGATCGAGAATCTCTCTCATGTATAAATAGATGTAATCTATGCCCAAATGAGGTTGTTGTTAACCATTGTTAGTTGTTGTAAAATTTGAAAGAGGCTATTGCGAGCTATGGAAAAAACCTTGTAAACATTTTGCTGAAGGAATATAGAAGAACAGAGGATTTCCTTCAGATTTTTTAGCTTGTTGGTGTTTGAGTAACTGGATAAATGTTTTGATATTCATCTTTGTGTTTTAAGTGTATGCATGCATATTAATGGCTTGTTGAATGAATCCTTGATGTTTGTTTAAGTTTCAATTATTTATCTTTTGAAAACTCGGTGAAAGGAGTGTACAATGCCCATGAAAGGAGCACGGAGGATGAACTGTTACAGGTTCAAAATCTTAGGAGTGATGGTGTAAGTTTACATAGAGCGAGTGAAAGGTGTGTGCCTATACTCATAGGAGTATAAAATATCAGAGATGATATTGGTGCAAATTTTACATAGAGTCAACACTTTTTTAAGTGTTGAAGAATCTCAGAGGAGAGATAGTGAAAGAGTGAGAATAGCCTATGCAATAAGTGTAGAAGGAAAGAATAGTCTAAGTGATAAAATCTAAGTGAAGTGCAATGCGTGTGTTGGAGCCTAAGTTCTGCAAGTGAAGAAGCTTGAGGGAGATGAAAATCTATTTGTTTCAAGGTGGATAGACGAGATTTGTTCAGGAAAAGATATAAATCCCTCATAGTCATTGGATCCAAGTAAGAAGTGTGATCATTAAACCCTTGAGTCCTTCAGACTTAGTTGCTTTGATAATTTTTGTGTGTTTGTTGTAAGGTGGAAAATTCCTGAAGCCCCAAAGTCTAAAGAAAATCTGGGTCGTTGGTTGAAGGGGACACGTGTTCACGGAATAACGAGTATCTAGAAGTCTGTTTATCCAGGGGATTGTGATTCAAAGATACTTTGGCATGAAAAGGCCAAAGTCCCGAACCCGAGAGAAAATCCAAGTCGTTCATTATCATAAACACATGGACCGTGGGATCCCTACCCTTCACCAGTTCAACATTTGGAGGGTTTGAATATTTGTGCTATGTGATCTTCTAAAGCCTGGAGTTCCAAATTTCTAGTCCTAGAATTCACTAGTTCATCTCTTAGAGGTTTTGGAAGGTGTTGAGGGTAGGAATCCTGAAGCCCAAATCTCCAAAGCTCTGAAGTTGTCACTTTTGAAATTTTAATCCCTAGGTTTTGTCACGAGGTCATGTGAAGACTCCGTTGGATCAAGGAGACCCTCACAAACATGTGTTTTCGAATAGTTAAGAAAGAAAAGGCCTATGGTAAAGGATTTTGAAGAAGAGGCCTGTGGTAAAGGATTCTGAGGATTTTGAGGGACTAGAGAGCCACATTGGATCCTGTGTAAATAGATCCTATATTGGGAGGTCACATGATCTAGGTGGATATCGGTAGCCACCCACCTTTTCCAACTGGCTCAAAACAACTTTCTGGCAATTTTGGCAATTTACTATTTTTAGCAGGTTTTAACTTACGGGGCCATTTTGAGGGCCTAAATGAAGTTTTTTCGATATTGAGGTTCTCAATTATAATCAAAGGAATTATTTATCCCAAAAAATGAATCTCCTCGACGATGTGTTTCCAAAGAGCTATTATATGCCTAAAACAGAGATCGTATGCAAAAGTTACGACCCCGAGAAGTTGATGTACTAACTTACCAAAACAGGGCCCACATGACTTTTGGCGCTTCATCTCCTAGGGTTAGGTTTTTGGATGTCTAGGGTTTTTGGCATTCCTTTTTATTGTAAAAATGCCTTCATAAACTCATTGTAATCATCTTCTTGTGAATGCGAGTAGCCGTCACATCTCTTCTCAGAGATAAGTTGCCACCATTCTAGCGAGTCTTTCACTCTATATTTTTACAGTCTCTGTACATTTCTTTGATTAATAGAAATCATGTATTACCTTATATCTATGTTTATGGATGCATATTTGATACATTTCTGTTATATTATTGAATATCTACAATATCTCTTTGGATTTCTTTATTATATCTTCGCTCTCATTTCGTGCTGAAAATTATCCGGATCAATGGTATCAGAGCAGGCTTCTCTTGATCATTTTTTCATTGCATGTCCCCGATGAAGTTCGAGTATAGAAAGTTGGGTCTCAAGCTTGTCTCTCTTGAATAAAATTTCTCTCACACACCCAAGAAACCCTCAATGGCGGAAGAAAAGAAAAACAATGAAGCAGATGATCCTATCAACCTATTGCTTGAGCAAGCTCTCACGCGACAGAGGGAGGAAATGATGGAGAATTGTTCCCACATCCTTCAATGCTTGCTGATAGCAACAGGCACATCTTCATCAAGCGACCACTTTGGAGGCACCTCACCTTTCAAGGTACAAGTTAACTTTGATATTCCTGTATTTGAAGGACAGATAGATGCATAAGCCCTAGAAAAATGGTTAACTCTACTAGAAGGTTATTTCTCTGTTCACAATTTTTCCGACAAAGAAAATATCACCTTCACACTCCTTAAATCTCTCCCTCATGTCAAACATTGGTGGGAAACTTACTGGGATAAAATTTCCACAGAGGAGTCTGGAATATATGGGGTTGATCCCACTTGGGATTTTTTTGTGGATGCGGTAAAGGAACAATATTACCATGTTGGAAACTATGAGGACCAGTACATGAGATGGACCACACTGTGGCAAGAGAGGGGCCAAGCAGTTTCAGATTTCACCAATACCTTCCATACCTTGCGCACCAAGCTAGGTATCAAAGACTCAGAGTGACATTTGGTTCTGAAATACCATGGGGCTCTACACAGATACATCCACATTGAAATGGATTTTCTAGACATCTCATCACTCGGTGATGCTTATTGATATGTTGTTAAAATTGAGTAGAAATTTAAGCACTAGAACAAATGGGAGTTCGGGTCTACAAATATGCAACAACCAAAGTATGACAAAGACATCCCTAACAAACAGTTTCCTGAAAACCATTCCAAGACACAGGAAAAGAAGGGTCATGGGAAGACAAGGAAGGACACCAGAAAATGGTGCGATTTCCATAAAAGCCCCTGTCAGAACATCGATGAATGTCTCTCAAAATAGTCATTAGTGGTTGAGATCAAAGACAAAGAGCCAAACCCTGATTCTAAAAATAATGGTAAAGGACATATCATTGATGCAGACACCAATGCTATTGTCACTACCACAACAATTCAACCAGAAGAACCAATAGATCTTGAAGAGGGGGAGCACCTTTTTCCTTCACATATGTGGGTGAAGGGGACCCCACTTCATTTTATTTTTGATAGCAGAAGCTAGAAGAACCTCATCTCAGCAGAGGTCGTCAAACAGTTGGGATTTTCGACAACACCACACCTGCAACCATACAACATTGGGTGGCTTCACCAAGGCCGATATCTTCATGTCAGCCAATAGTGTCGATTATAATACGGCATCCAACCCTTCAAGGATGAGGTATTATGTAATTTTTCCCCACTGGATGTCTGTGATGTGATCTTGGGCCAACCATATATGTGGAGACGCCATGTTGTTTATGAGTCTCGACCCCATAGTGTCATTGTTACTTTGGGGGGTCACCTCTACAGAATACTAGAGGTAGTTTCGACTACTCTTCCACCTAAAAAGTGTCAGAAGTTAGTATCTCATACTACAAAATTTAGCTTCTTCACAATCTATTTAAAAGGAGAACAAAAGGACACTGCAACCACTACAGCCTTGCCCCAAGCACCTTCTATCCAATAGAAGCAGGTCGAAAAGTTTGCAGAAAAGCACAAAGATTCCTTCTACACACCTTCCTCTCATGTATCTTGACTTGTTAAACAGCCTCAACCTCAACAGGTTTGTGATAGACTTCCACAAACTGAGCAACGTGATGTCTCCAGCAAGAAAAGCAGCTCACCAAGATGCAGATTCAACAAACACCTTTCCTTCTCCCCTAGGAACTCAAAGACATGGAGACCATTGCTTCCTAAGGAGGGAGGATTGATCCAAGTGGATATTGGTGGCCACCCACCTTTTCCAACTAGCTCAAAACAACTTTCTGGCAATTTTGACAATTTACTATTTTTAGTAGGTTTTAACTTCCAAGGCCATTTTGAGGTCCTAAATGAAGGTTTTTCAAGATCAAGGTTCTCAATGATATCCAAAGGTATCATTGAGCCCCCAAAATAAATCTTCTCGAATATACCTTTCCAACAAGCTATTATAAGCCTAAAACGAAGATCGTATGCAAAAGTTATGACCCTGGGAAGTTGATGTACTAACTTACCCAAACGGGGCCCACATGAGTTTTGGCACTTCATCTCCTAGGGTTAGGTTTTTGGATGTATGGGGTTTTTGGCATTCCTGTTTATTGTAAAAAGTCCTTCAGAGCCTCATTGTAATCATCTTCTTGCGAATGCAAGTAGCTGTCACATCTCTTCTCAGAGATAAGCTGCCACCATTCTAGCGAGTCTTTCACTCTGTATTTTTATAGTCTCTGTACATTTCTTTGATTAATATAAATCATGTATTATTGTATATTTGTGTTTATGGTTTCATCTCTGATACATTTCTGTTATATTATTGAATATATGCAATATCTTTGTGCATTTCTTTATTATATCTCGACTCTCATTTCATGCCGAAAATAATTCGGATCATTGCGCGAACCCCCAAAGGAGGGGATGGGGTTTGTATCATGTACCAAAACAAGTGCATCAACCATCCACCATCACATGTACCAAAAAATACACCAACACTTGTACCATGTAACTCAACCATCAACCATGTACATCAACACCACACCAAGTACTAATCCTGTACCATACCATGTATCAACCATGTACATCAACAATGTACATAAACACATGTATCATACTATGTACCAAAAATGTATCTCAACCATGTACCATATCACTAAATCATGCCATACACCATATTATATACCAAGCAAGTATTATCAATGATGTACCTCAACCAAGTACCAACATCACAAAGAGATGTATCTCATACATGTGCTTCCATATACCATGTGTATTCATCAACAATGTATCAATATCAATGATAGGCCTCTAACATAACAACCATACACCATGTGCCAATGCTTCAAGACTATACCAAGAACAATCCTCAAGCATGTACCATAACATCATCACCATGTAACCAAACTATATACCAAGATACTAATACAACCATGATGTACTACTAATCAATGTACCATACCAATATCACCAAGATGTACCATGCATCACCGAGACATGATTTTGAAGCATGTACCATACCATCACAAGCGTAATATACAATCACATAAGCATACCTGTAACCTATAGCTTACCTTATGTGTCAAATATAATACAAATATACCCTCCTTGGCCTCAAAAACCAAGAACAAGCATCTCCCTTCACTTTTGTCTTGTCCTTGCAAAACAAAGACTAATTGTCACATGGGGCCTTGCATGCAATTCCCTAGGAAACTTGTGGGGGTGCCTTACAAGACACCCTCAATATGACCTGTGAGGGCCTACTTAATTAGGGTTATGGAAAAACCGTTGGACTATGCAGCTCTACACTTTTCTCTCTTTCTTCATAGGCTTAGACTTGACATCAGATTCACCAATATACCAAAAATTCTCACAATATAGATATTCAATGTAAGTTTGTGTACTTATGAGAGACTCCTTGAGGTGTATTTATACTTTTTCTAGGTAACCTCTTTCCTTATTTTTAGGGCTTCTTGACTTTCTTGTTACAACCACAAGTTACCCATTCATTAGTTGACTTGTAACTGCTTAGGCGATTCTTGACCATTCTTTGGTGCTTCCAACTTCACAAGGACATATCTCCCTAACCATGAAGAACCACATGGCATACCACCTATCACCGAAAATGACATGATAAAGAATATCTATCTACGAGTGTCTTACCTTCATTTAGAATTTCCTTTATGTCTATATTCCTCAACCAACTTCAAGTCCCATAACCACACCTCTAAGGCTTCATGTAGACTTCATAAAATGAACCCATCACATTTACTAACATCAAATCAATGAAAACTAACTCATGATCAATCTCAACCACTTTATTGGTGCAATTATTTACATAATATATTACCAAACATAAATTATCAACTTTGATTCGTAATCAGTAGAGTTGATGCAGTATATGTGGTGATAACAGATAGGTTCCTATGTTTGTTTAGTATAGATTAGATAAGAAAACCAACAATAACAAAACACTATGTTTTTAAACATAACACTGTTCACACAATTTAGAAATTAAAAATCAACATTTGCAATCATGTACTCAAAAGATTTTGCTCAGATAATGCTTTTTCCATTTACAAGATCATGAAGTGGAAAGATGGACTTTGACTTAATTATCTGTAGATTCTACTCTTAACAACAACTAGCAAGAAAATTTGGGCACACTTCAACAATACCACTCCAAACTTAGAAGAGAAAACTGATAACAAAACTTCTCAAGAAAATAGTGAATCAGAAGGTTCTTTCTTAGGTGACAAATATTTTCATTAGAGGCTCATGAAACGAAGAGATGAACTTAAGATCTTGTTCCCTGTAGCATTTGAAACAACAATCAACAATCCATTTTATCCACTCTTAGAAATAAATCAATCATAACCCTTTCAATACCAATCAAATCTTGTTCAATACAGGAGGTAGTAAATATGATTGAAAGACTTCATTACATGAAGCATGAAGGTGAGAGATGAAGTCTTATGATTCCTATACCTACTAAGAGAAACACAATCATAAATTCAAAACAATAACAATTGCATATTTAACAATCACACACATCTATCCAATTCTTGTTAACTAAATATCAATCTGCAGAAATGAAAATGGAACTTATCTACTATGTTCAATGTCTAATTACTCAAACTGATTCAAAATCAAACAAATTTGTACTCAACTTAAATGCATTTGAAATCATTTACAACACACAATTGTTAAATGCTCACACAATCACACAAAGAATATACAGGGAGGTTTACCTTAGCTGGGATGGGGGGCCCTTTCCGAACCAACTAGGTACCTCTAAAAGAAACTTACAGAATGAAAGGTCTGATAACATGCATCAATTCCATGAATTGCAATTTATATCATTACTTGATAGAAACAAAGGTACAATCCACGGTCTTCAAGAATCAACCCTACAACATAACAATTCCTCTTCCTTCAAGAGCCAATCTTACATCATAATAATTCCTCCTCTCCTAGTAATCCTTCCTTCATATTTATACAAGGAAATTCAATGGGGATGGATTAGAACAATTCCCCAACTTAGAATTCATTCAAACTATTTATGCACAAAATCTGGGTTTTTCACTAGATATTGCAAATTTGGGTTAAATATACTTCGATATCTCTCTATGCATTCTGAACTTTGAGAAACAATTTATGGGTTTTTTATCTGGATATAATTTCTAAGAACACATTGGATGGTTTTGTATGATATGCTTCCATTT
>WSFP011466933.1:0-18249 GCA_009831015.1 Picea engelmannii
CCTATCCAGATGAACCAGATGGATTGTGAGAAGGAGGAATATCAATGCACTGTAAGTCTAAGCACTGCTTTCGATCCGGTGAGTATACCTCCAACAGCTTTCATGTACGATCGAAACACTGCAGAGACGTGGTTGGAGAAGAATCCACGGAACTCAACCACCCCTCACACCCGCCATCCTTTCGGTTTGGGTGATATAACTCCCAACGTTGCTCTCAGAGCAGAGATGCAACAATATTTCCAAGATGTTATGGGCACCGAATACACAGGATGGGAAGTCATCCCCGACTATCCTCAGCGGCTCTCGTTGCCTGATATTCGAGATCGTCTCGTCCAAGTTCGCAAATTATTTCCCAAGGAGGAGGTAGAACTGGGTAAAATGAGAAACGAGAGTTGGTCCAACGCATGGAAGCGACTCAATTATCTGCGCCTCAATCTCCAGATGGAACCTCTCAATCGCCAACTCTTCCTCTCCGACGATCCATCGATCGTATGTTTCGGAGAAATAATGTACAGATCCTACTCTGGCCATGTAAAAGGTGAAGAGTCCGACTTATTCTACAGAGAAGTTCTCAGAACGATACGCGTACTCGACATGAGTGAACACCAAATACGCTCTCAGTTGGAACCCGACGACGCCTCAGAGTGTGCTCGATTTATAGGATTTTTACTTCGAAATTTGCAGGGGACTGAAGAAGGTTTTCATTCAACGATTCTAGGCATTCTCTCGATCGTATCCAGCCATCTAAAATCCCAGGACGTCTTTTGGGTTCTTGAATACCTTAAGATGGCAAATCCCATAGCACTTTCTTCAACCGATCTGAAAAACATAGCTATTATCGTGCACACCTTTTATTCTACTAACATTATCGCCGGCGATATCACATTGCTTGTCCAAATGAACCCAGGACTGGTGCAAGGGCTTGTGCAGGTTTTTATTTATGTCCTGTCTGTATTCAGGAGCCAGGATCGCGTAGGCATTGTTGAGGACGCTTGCGAGGCTCTCCATGTGGCTCTCTTTCTCATCGATCTACTCCTCTATAACGACCAATTAGAACTACAACAGCCAGCAATGGCTTTTAGTATTCAGTTGAATCTGTTGGAATACATCCATGAAATGATCCGAATTTATGTTGAGCAGCAGAGCCCACATTTTATGAATGTCTGTGAGTATGACTGGCTTCTTGCACTCAGCATCGCAAGAGCTCTCTACTTAAACGCGTGGACAGTGGAGTCAAAGAGAGCCGAAGAGTATAGTAACTTAATAGAGTTACACCGCAGCCCAATTTGTCAACGTTCAGATCAAGTCAGAGATTCGGTGTTGAAGATATTACAACTGTTTCACTAATTCATCAATTCATCTCCATATTTTCTTTAATATGAGTATATATAATACTAGCACAGTTGCAAATTTGTGGCTGGTGAACGTCTAAAGGTTTTGGTTGGTCTAAAAAATGAAATGCAGGGTTATACATGGCATCTATGCATCTCATTGTTATTGGAAATTTTAAATATGAACAAGTAAAAATAAAAAACTAAACATGTAAACAGATGCCTTTTATAACAGTGAGAAAGTTAGTGGTTGATATTACAACCATTGATTTAATGGGACCACTAAAAATATTCCATCAATATTTAATCTTGTCCATACAAAACTGATTAAACACTAAAAACCTATTAAATGTGCCAATTGTCCATAAATGTAGGCCTTTGAGCTTAATTATTAATGTTTTATATTATAAAAATTTATCAATATTTTTGAATTTACTAAAGTAATGTAAACATATTTTAAATATAAATTTATATATATATATAAAAAATTTAAAAATTTAACATGAAAATTTTTAAATTATATAAGTATGTATACCTCCTTAAAATTGCTAGGTAGAGGGGTCTCATACACCAATTGACCTTAAAAATAGATTATTATATGTGTGTGTGTGGGGAGTATGAGTTAGTCTTTTTGGAGACAAAGAAACAAATAGGTTAACCAGATATACAAGTGAAGTGGACTTACTAGCTGATCATTTCAGGTTGAATGTTTTTTCTTGAATAAAATGTTAGAGATAATGCCTCATTAATGATGTATACTAGAGTCTAGGGATTTGATTGGGTTTGTTGGAAGATATTGAGAGATTCTCTCAACCTCTCCCTTCAAGAATGGAATAAGTTGGATCTCACTCCAAGTATATATACCGTACCTATGTTTATTGTGTGTAATACAATTGATATTATTTGTGTTAATATTGTTTAGTGGAAACTCTCCTTATTTCTAAGTTGGTATCAGAGCTAATCTGAGCCAAACTCCCTCACGGGAGGACTCAGAAAGATGTAAACATTGATCTGTTGTTGTAGGAGAGTAAGATTAGGTGGTTGTGTGTATGTTTGAGAGTGTTGAATTTCTTTGTTTTGGGAGTAATTATTAATATCGTGTGAGATTTCTGTGTGCATATGTGAGTGAGTTTGTTGAAGCCATCCACGGACGTGGAGGATCTGTCACCAAGGAAAAGGTGCAGTGTTCTGTTCAATTTTTTGTTGAGTAATAGCTGTCCCATTCAACCATCATTGCCAGGAATGAAATTTGTTGCTTGGGGCCAGTGCAGAAACCAGTCACTTGTTCGCTAATAAGCCGAGTGGAGATCCTAGCAGCCAATTAATCATTGTAACATTGATTTCTGCTGTGTGGGTGGAGATCGCTGCCCAAAAATTGCCCAGATCTATGAATTGTTGTGGTGGAAAGAGCAGGAGCAGATTTGCATGGTGAGAAGGAACTGTTGTTTACAAGAGAGGAAAATCACTACCAGATTCAGAGAAAATCACTGCCAGAAATCGCTGAGAGGAGGCCCTGATATGAAAATTGAGTTAGAGAAGATTCGAATCATGAAGACGCTGCAACTATATCATTGGTAATTATCATCTGGATCTGAGTAAGGGGACACATCCTGCAACCGTCTAGCGTGTGGAAACATGAAGAGTGAAGTGGGTATATTTGTTGGCTAAATCGTTGCTTGAAAATAGCAACCACTCTCATTTGCTGTCGTCAACCGTTGTTGTGTGTTTGTGGAGAAAGGAGTTGGGCATCAGTTGAGAACAGTTGTCAAAAATGTGTTGAACCCACCATTTTAATGTTTGAAAGGAAGCCATGTTGAACTTGACCACTGTAAGGTAATTCAAAGAGCCATCGCATAACACGCTTGGCATTCGATCACATAAATCAGCTTGTGGTTTCGGGTGTGGGGAGCATTTGTTCCAACCATTAAAGTGCTGCAATTTCCAAATCATCATTACAACCGTTCAATGTTTTATTGGTTAAAATCTCAGGCATCTTGCTGGACATATCCATTGTAATTACAGTCGAATTAGTTGTTTTATTTGATTATTTTTGTTTGGAGTGTTATATAAATTATACAAAACCAAATATAGAACATAACTTGATGTAATTCAAGCTTGTAGTTCTTGAGTTCTTTGGTGCCACAAGAATGCATAATTAGTTTGAGTATGTCTACAAGTCTGTTAAATGCTCTAAGTTCTTGTTGTACTTTAGTGCTCCAAGATAACCAGTTACCGGTTATCATTGTGTTGGTGAGTGTGTGTAAAAAAATGTTATTTTGTAAGATCGATTGTTGAATGTTTCAGTATCGAGACTATTCTTCGGGGTAGTTTAGAATCATTGGTCCTATAGACACTTCAAAGATGGTCAGAAGCGATTGTATTTGTGCTGTATGAAGTGGTAGCTCGAAGATGATGGGAGAGAAAGAGCGTGTCTATGAAGTTCACAGATGGGTGTAATTGCGTATGAGGACCAGTCAAACAGACATGACAAAATTTGTGTGTTGTAACATTTTCTGATTTGTGAAGATGTGTAATGTAGGCATTAAGGAGGGGTGTTAGAGATAATGCCTCATTAATGATGCATACTAAAGTCTAGGGATTCAATTGGGTTTGTTGGAGGATGTTGAGAGATTCTCTCAACCTCTCCCTCCAAGAGTGGAATAAGTTGGATCTCACTCCAAGTGTATATACTTGATATATCTATGTTTATTGTGTGTAATACAATTGATATTATTTGTGTTAATCTTGTTCAATGGAACAAGATTAAACGCTAGTGGTTAAATGCTAGGGGTTGCAAAGATATTTGTGAGGTCATATAAACATTTTAAATTAAGGTTAAAACTTTGATTTATGATGATGACAATTTTCATATTTTACATAGGATAAGGTTAAGTGTAGTTACCATTGTTTTTACAATTAGTTGGTTTTATTTACATCCATATTTATTTGTTACATGTTTTAGTTTTCTTTTACATATTTTTTTATTTATTGTAATAAAAAATATATTTTCATTTATGTTTTCAAAGGTTTTTAAGGTGGTTTCCATGAGACATGATGCTAGGGACCTAACCTCTCTAACCCCTCACATAAGTAGAATAATATAATTCCATGTAATAAAAACCAATATTAATAATGCCTAGCAATAAGAAAGAATAAGTCAAATGTAAGAAGACCTAATAGAAGCTTCCGCTTCTAGAATGATCTTCCTCTAGATTGTTCTTTTGGATAGATAGATTAGTATAAATAGAAGTAGAGGGTATGAGAGATCTTGTCTTGGATATTATTGTAATAGAACTCTTCTCTGCTCAAGGTTTCCCCCTCGAAGAGGTAAGTGAAAATTGCTATCAGTAATTAAAGTGCTATTTCTTGTGTTATTCTGGTATTATTCTGGTATTATTTGAGTTATACCTTTAACATGATTGACCCAGGTTCAGGTCTACTAAAGATCCAACAAAACCTCTAAAACTATCGACCCTCCTGGTAAACCAAAAGGCAATGCAACACACAGAGTGCACTGCACAGTCTCACCAGAGATAGTTTTATGGGTGGCTGCAACACTCAAGTGCTTGCATCGTGGGAATGCATGGGGATCTGGGATTGTACTATGTGATCTTCAGTCATTTATTATATCATTCATCTATCTGAATTATTTTGTTGTTCTTTATTCATGCATGTAAAGCAATAGATCTAACTACTTCATCAAACCATTCATTTAAGATCTAACCATTGACAACAAAGACATGAACAATCAACATTCCACATAACACATGATTTATCGTGGCTCACCCCCTCTTGGGCTATGTCCAAAAAGATTTGGATCTTGAGCTCTTTTATTATGATTATGTCATATATGGCATCGGTAGCACTACAACTTCGTTCATACATTCACAAAACAAACTCCACGACCTTTACAAGGTTGACTAGATCACACCATGCTCCTCAGCCTGTAATCTAACCCTCAAGGTGTAGTTACTTTTATCTCTCACAGCTCAACAAATTAAAAAAATGTATCGGATTATAGTTGTGTTATAGACATGTTACTCTATCTCACGCGAGTAACACACAACCAATAACACTCTCCCCTAGACCTCCTAGGTGTCTATATATATTTACTTTTGTCTCATTAGTCATTACATTCTCTTACCAAAACCCTAACCTAGTTAGGTCTTCTTGCATGCTGGCCTTGCGTGTTTTTCACCTCTGCATATGTGTTTTCCTTTCGTCCATTTCTTTTCCTGCCAATTGTCTTTCTTTCCCATCTTCTTGCATGTGCACCTCACATGCCTTTCTACTAGTTTCCTTTCCTCCACATCATTCATTTTCCCCAAAATGGGCCTGTTCCCAACAGGCCCCCAACACTGACATCATGACTCGTCCTGAGTCACTACCTGACTTATGAAGTTTGATGTAGTGCATCATACATTTATGTTATCCACTGACACTGCTATTGAGCCTGACTTCTCTTGTCAGCCATAGCAGTGACCACCTGCTCCGTGATAGGAGATCATAAAATATCGCATCCCTTGGATCTGATCTGCTCAATGCTCTTCTTAGCTGCATCACTCTCCATGACTGGTTGCTCTGCCTTTTCTTGCAAGGGCTTCAATAGTGGCTACCTTACTGTCTTCTGCACTTGCAACGCTTTCTCTTCCAACTGCAGGGCCTTTAGCTTGGTGGTCGTTTTGATCTTCTCCGGCAGTGACATTGTTTTCTGACGCTGCTTCACCTCCGAAATTATTGCGTGGAGTTTATTTTCCTTCTACTTGAATTCTCAGAGGCTCCCATCCTCTAGGAGGCGAGTCCAAAGCTGCGCACTCTTCTCTAACAACTCGATGACTATCTATATTCTTTGGTCGATGAAATCCACAACTGTTGTTGCCTCCTGATCTCACTGCACTCTGACTTCTGGAGGAGTAGTGGGTGTGGAACACTCCTCCATATATTTAATTTTCTCCTTATATTCCTGGATAGTCTGATCTATCCTGCGCAGTTTCTCTTCTGACGACCCTGCCTCCTCATTTGTGATTTCAGGAATTGCTTGAAACAACCTATGGATCTTATTCTCCATATCTTCCACTCTTTGTTTTGCTCTCTCTTTCCGTTGCGCTTCAAGGTTGAGGGCTTCCTTCATCGATATATTCTCTTTCTGGGCTACCTGTAGGTTTGTCGCATCCGCTCTTTCTCTAGACCGAATCTCTTGCACAACACTTACTTGAAATTTATACAGCTCCTTTGTTGGAATCTTGGCCAATGCCACGTCCAACGTCTCGATGTCCTTTAAGGGTTTCCGCATTGTTTCTTCATCAAGAAACATCATCTCCAGTGTGATGATGAAATTGGCACTCGCCTGCGTTGCAAACTGCACTGTCTCTGGCATTGGCACTCCTTCCTTAGCCTGCATAGGTGTTTATTTTTGTTCATGTGCTACCCTGATCCTTAACTGGTCCAACATAGTTTTTACCTCTTCCACTTGATCTGTGATTGAAGCCTTGTGCTTCTTTGCATTCTTCCATACTTCATCCAGTCTTTTCTTGATTGTTGTCGCCACTAACTCCACATCGTCTGGGGTTAGTGATATATGGTTCTGTGGCTTATGGGCCTTCACCTTCTTTCGGCCACCACCGGTATGCTCCCTTGGTTTCTTCTCCTGGGTGGTTGATGGCTCAGGGCTAGTGGGCCTTTGGGTATCTCCTCCTTTAGTGGTTGGCCCCGTTTCTCCTGCCTCAGGAATATCCCAGGTTCCTGTCCCTTGTTCTTCCTTCTTTGGGATTTCTTGTGTCCTTGTGCTTGCTTCTTCCACGTGCACTTCTTCCATTGAGTGTATTGGTGGTTGTTTTGTGCGTGGTGGAGCCTGTGTAGATCCCCTTGGTGGTCTATTCTATGTTCATGGTTTCTTCTTGGCTGGGGTGATTCCCCCCTCTTGGCCTTGGGAACTTCTCTTTTTAGTTTCGGCCCCTTTGGTGCATGTTTGGTGTGTTGGGCTGGTCTTCCCTACGTCTGAGTTCGTGATCTTGGTACCACGGTTGGAATCTTCGGTACCTTCCATTATTCAGGCCACTCCTGCACCTCTCTTTGGATTTCTTCCATTGTGACGTAGTAGTTGAATTGTATTCATTCCTTGGCTTTGTCTCTCTTTGCTTGCATCCATAAACTATGTTGTGTTTCCCTGAAGTTTGCAACCTATCTAAACTCTTGGAAAGTCTCTGGTGTAATGCGTCATGTATCCACAATAATGTCATGCATTTCTGTGAAATACCTAGCGAAGATGTTTGTGTTTGTCTTCTTTCTCTTGGGGTCTGCGCTACTGCGTAGTGATACGTATCTTGTTGCGCCACATTTCCATGGTCTCTCCATATACTTGTTGTAGCCCGGTTCTTTCCAGCCAATGAGGCTAATGAGGATGAGTAACCACGAGTAGTGGAACTCAGAGCCCCAGTTGTGTGTGTCCTTGCAATCCTCCAAGAATGAATTCATAAGGTATGGGGCCCAGCTCATCGAACTCCCCTTTTCACATTGCACAGCGGCAGCGACCACACCGGCTGATACTTCCTCTTTGCGACACTTTCCCATTAGTTTGCATTCGAGGAGCTTGGTGGCAAACCTTGTCGCAGGATTGTTGATGTCATTGATTCTGATGCCCCTGTTACCACGCTTTGAGCCATACTTGGCCTTGATCTCATCCGAGATGGCCTTAGCTCTGGTCTTATCCTCCAGGTACTACTCTGGATTTTCCCCATTTGTGGGTAGCCCCTTTATTATTGGGTGTTCTGAAATTACCCCTATTATCAACATTATGGGTGTTCCTATAGCTTTGCTTTCCTTCAAGCTTCAATTTCTCCATTTCTGTAGAAAGTGATTTTACCAATTTTGTTAATTCATCCACTTGAGGGTGAGCAGTAGGGGAATCAGAGGTTGAAGCGTCAACCATACCTTTTCTTTCGTCTCTATCATATTTACTCATAAGTTTGTCAACTGCCAATATATTAGACTCTACTTCAAGGGTTGCATCTTACATATGAGCTAAAGAGGTAGCTCTTCTTTCTCTCAACAGGAGGCAAAACTCAGGGTCAAAAGTGTTGGCATAAGTAATCTTGGAAAAGGTTTTTGTAGGATTTATTTTGGTGGGAATCTTATTGTACATTTTATTAAATCTTTTTGAGAATTCTGAAATAGATTACCCCTCTTTCCTCTTAAGTGACCCAAATTCTGTAATATAATAAAGAAAATATTTCTTATACCCCCAATGCCTCAAGAATGAATCATCCAGAGCTTCAATCCCAGCAATAGATCTAGGAGTCAAGCTCCTAAACCATTTCCTAGCCTCACCATCAAGGCTCTGTACAAACACTCTCATCCACACATCTTCATTTTCAATGTTAAGGTTATCTGCATAACTATAAAAAGATGAAAGGTGTTCTTTTGCAGTTATGTCTTCCTCCCATGTGAACTTGGGAATGTACTTAAGGTAGTCTCTGACTGGGAGACCATTCATAGGTTGAGGTAAAAAAAGAGGGGCATATCTAGCAGCCACTATGGAATCCATCCTATTTCTAGGAAGATTAGCACCTGCCATTGGGATGTGAACTGTAGGAGAACAAGGGGGAGATGGAGTTTGGACAAGTAGGACTGGTATAGGGTTCAAAGTAAAATAAGTTTCCCCCTCTTTAGCTACAACAACTTTTATAGGAGGAGGAGTAGGAAAACACAAAGTAGGAAGATATTCTAAGCTCATGGGTCTAAACCACTTTACAATATTAGGGGAAATAGGGGTTTCAAAACTTTCTCCTTCCAAATAAGACTAGAAGGGGGAAGTTCAACAGGAAATCTTTCAAAATCTAAACTTATGGAAACTCTAGCAGATGGTATAAAATAAGAATTGGATACAGCTACTGGAGTTTTAAAAGAAGAATCATGTAAATTACCAGAATCACAGGGTATAGTAGCTGAAATTCCTTCTTGAGAAGTCTTTCCTTTCTTCATAATCTTCTCTGGGTCGGCTTCAGGTGTTTCTATAGGTATATGTGGAGTATACCTCGTGTGTTTTCCTTTGGGAGCCACAACTGAAAAAGTGGAGTCGTCAGGTGCAAGATGCAATATTCAAGGTATTGATCTATGATGCACCTTCAAAATCAATATTGCGTTGTCGTTCAATCCTAGGGAAATGTCTTCAATTCGTTCCCTGAAAACGATGCCAAGAATGTTAGCACTAAGATTCACCCTCAAATTACAGGAGGATAAGCCCAGTGCCCATCAAAATGTTTGTGGAGGTCGGTTTATGAGTGCATTTCAAATGGGCAAAGCTCATCATAAGAATGTTTTAACAAAAAAAACTAGGTTAGCAATGCATAAGAAAATGAGGTTCTCATTAACTTCAGTGAATGTTTTAAGGTTAAAGGTGAGAAGGAGAAATACTTGGTGAGGAGAGTGGACAAGTCTTCCATAGGCATCCAGCCTTCAAGCAACTTGGTGTAGAAAAACTCAGGCACAGGAGCAGTCTTGAAGTTGAGTTTAAGATACTGAAACATATCACAGAAACATTATAATCAAACCTCCATTACAATAAAACTGCTACATCTCGTCTCGATCATCCATGCATGGGCATCCTTCTGTCAGACTGTGCTTGTATCTTTCTGTCAGACTCAAGCTTAGATCAACATGGGCCTGCAGAAAAATCTGTCCATCATAGTACCTCTGGCTGAAAGTTATGTCCATCATACATACCTTTTCATCTGTCTCTATCATATTTACTCCTAAGTTTGTCAACTGCCAATATATTAGACTCTACTTCAAGGGATGCATCTTACATATGAGCTAAAGAGGTAGCTCTTGTTTCTCTCAGTAGGAGGCAAAACTCAGGGTCAAAAGCGTTGGCATAAGTAATCTTCAAAGAGGTTTTGTAGGCTTTATTTCACTGGGAATATTATTGTACATTTTATAAATCATTTTTATAACTCTGAAACAGATTCCCCCTCTTTCCTCTTAAGGGACCCAAATTTTGTAATATAATAAAGAAAATATTTTTTATCCCCCCAATGCCTCAAGAATGAATCATCCAGATCTTCAATCCCAACAATAGATCCAAGATTCAAGATCCTAAACCATTTCCTAGCCTCACCATCAAGGCTCTGTACAAACACTCTCATCCACACATCTTCATTTTCAATGTTAAGGTTATCTGCATAACTATAAAAATATGAAAGGTGTTCTTCTACAGTTATGTCTTCCTCCCATGTGAACTTGGGAATGTACTTAAGGAAGTCTCCGACTAGGAGAGAATTCATAGGATGAGGTAAAACAAGCGGGGAATATCTAGCAGCCACTATGGAATCCATCCTATTTCTAGGAATATTAGCACCTACCATTAGGATGTGAATTGTAGAAGAACAAGGGGGAGATGGAGTTTGGACAAGTAGGACTGGTATAGGGTTCAAAGGAAAATAATTTCCCCCCTCTTTAGTTACAACAAATTTGATAGGAGGAGGAGTAGGAAAACCCAAAGTAGGAATATCTTCTAAGCTCCTGGGTCTAAACCACTTTACAATATCAGGGGAAACAGGGGTTTCAAAAAATTCTCCTTCCAAAGAAGACTAGAAGGGGGAAGTTCAACAAGAAAGATTTCAAAATCTAAACTTCTGGAAATTCCAGTAGATGGTATAAAAGGAGAATTGGATACAACTACTGGAGTTTTAAAATAAAAATCATGTAAATTACCAGAATCACCTGGTACAGCAACTGAAAGTCCTTCTTGAGAAGTCTTTCCTTTCTTAATAATTTTCTTTGGGTCAGCTTCATGTGTTTCTAGAGGTAGATGTGGAGTAGACCTCATGTGTCTGCCTTTGGGAGCCACAACTGAATCAGTGGAGTGGCCAGGTGCAAGCTACAATATTCAAGGTACTGATCTATTATGCACCTTCAGAATCAATATTGCTTTGTTGTTCAATCCCAGGGAAATGTCTTCAATTTGTTCCTCGAAAGAAACGCCAATAATGTTAGCACTGAGAGTCACCCTCATATTACAGGAGGACAAGCCCAATACCCATCAAAATGTTTGTGGAGGTCGGTTTATGAGTGGAGGTCAAATGGACAAAGCTCGGCATAAGAATGTTTTAACACGGAAAATTGGGTTAGCAATGCATAAACAAATGAGGTTCTCATTAACTTCAGCCAGTAGTTTAAGGTTAAAGGTGAGAAGGAGGAATAATTGGTTAGGAGAGTGGACAAGTCTACCATAAGCATCTAGCCTTCAAGCAACTTGGTGCAGATAAAATCAGGCACAAGAGCACTCTTGAACTTGAGTTTAAGATACTGAAACATATCACAATAACATTATAATCAAACCTCCATTACAATACAACTGCAACATCTCATCTGGATCATTCATGCATAAGTGTTTCAGCACAAGAGGAAACAAGGCAACGGAATAAATATTCAAACAAATCATTGCATCATTATAATCAAATCTTCATTACAATACAATTACAACATCTTGTCTGGATCATCCATGCACGAGTATTTTAGAAGAATAGGAAACAAGATAGTGAAAGAAACTGACTTCTATTAATTATAAAGTCTCAGGTATCATACATAAACAAAGAACAACTCTGTTATCAAACTATTACAAAATAGGGATCTCTGCTCAACCATCGACTATAACACCCTGTTTCCCCCAATCTGTAAAAATAATTATATTGGCCAAGAACTATGAAAAACTCAAAGACGTGAATGTTTGATTTGACGGACCTTTGTATAAAAGGTCGATGAATGTAAATAATGTTATGAATATATGTTGCATGACTGCTGGTAGGGGGATGTACTAAAAGAGACCACGATGGCTAATGAGAGGTGGTGGAAGGGACCTGGAATGGTTGCATTAACTTCCACCGAGCCAGTACTGTACTGGTTTATACTTGCTCACAAACCAAAGCAACTCTTTGATCCTGGAATGGATTTCCCATCAGTTTGGTAGGTGGGGAGGCTCCTCGAGAGTTAAAAGAGGGGATGGGGGTGAACCGCCCATTCGTAATATCCCTCAGACCTGACCACAGACGATGAAATTCGTGCCACACGCAACCTTGCAGACAAAAATTGGCAAGAGAGAAAATGTGGTAGGGGAGAGCAGTGCGCGCGATGGGGATCGCTAAAGAGACTGGAGAAACCCTTGAAACGCAAGGAGTTATGAATACTGGGAGAAGGAGAGTAACCTTCATCTTGGATTATTTTCCTACATCAGGAGAAGGGGAGTAACCTTCATCCTTGATTTTTGTTGAGATGGAAGTAGGAGACTGAACCTCAAAGCATCGTGGTCTAGCTCGGGGGTGGCTAGTGGTAAATCCGTTTGGAGTCACTGAGCCTACGGTTGGGTGGAAATGAGCACCCCTCTCAGCAGTTGCATCACGCTTGGTAGATTTGATAAGTGTTTTATACCTTGTATATCGAACTAAATATCATGAATGCATGCTTGTGTTTATATGCCCATAATAATTTATATGTAGAATGATTGCCAGATGTTTTAAACTAGAAATAATGGATGCATGTGTATTCTTATATGTCATCGTTGCTTTCTGTACAAATGGTTAAGTCTGGAGCTGGAAGGGTAGCTCTCTGAGGTCTCGAAGTCGTGGGAGTTTGAGGCCCTGAGAAGTCGAATTTCGTGATTCAAGCTCAGAAGGGATAGTGAGCCCAATTATAGAAAGAGAGAATATCCTATCATTTGGTTGATGAATGGTCAGAATCCTTTCGAGAATACCCCAGATCTTTCGGGACCGATGGATCTAGAGGAGGAGCGCAGGCGTTAACACCTTGACCCTTTCATCTTTCGCATGTAGCGATGGGATCCTGGACCGTAGATCCAAGGATATGTCGGAGCCCTATTGACCATTGATCTTAGCCTTTGTATAGGCAGGAGAGTAGCATTTTGCTAACTTGCAACTTGGAGTGGTCAAGGGTAGGGCTGTATGAACTCACGATTCGCAAGATCGCGACGTGATCGTGACCATTGGATCCAAGGCACGAGAGAACTGTTGGATTAGAACCTTTGTGGGTATCGCCTATCGGGGGTTAGGAACTTGAGAGAGTTTATTTTCAATTGTAGAAGTTGTGAAGTGCCGAGCACCGAGAGCTCGTGTAAACACGTAACCCATCCGTAAGTGGGGACCGCATAGTTGACAGGTGGTGTAACGACAAGTTCCCAAAGAAAGGTGGGAATGGGTGATGGGTGATGGACACATGTCGCCTGGGAAGGAGTCAACCCATTGTTGACTTATTGTATCTCGGGAACTCGCGAAGGAGGAGCATGAGGGCTCATCACTCCAACTCGCGAAGTCGCGAGATGCGAGTAGTGCTAGTATTTAGCCTAGGAAGCGGGTAACCGGTGGTGGACACATGTCACACTGGGAAAGAGTCAACCCACTGTTGACTTATTGTGGCTCGGGGTTTCACAGGATGAAGAAGCTGCACCTTGATCGCTAAGGCCGTGAAATGTCGAGAGTCGAGGTCTCGTGCGACGGGCGGCGACGACACAGCTCGTGAGCAGAGTATAGCGGGTTTGACAAGTGGCATGTGCGCGTCATTTTGGCAAAGTCCACGCAACATTGACCTATCGCATCTCAGAGATTCGTGAAGGAGGAGCACGAGAGCTCAACACCTCAATTAGTGAGGTTGCGAGTGGTGCTAGTGTTTGGCCTAGCCTACGGTTATATGTAGCAGGAGCTAGTGAGGAGGGAGCCATACCTGTATAGCATCTCGGGTATCGGTGTTTGGAGAAAGAGGAGTCGAGAGTCTTGATTCTCGACTCGCGAGTTGCGAAAGGCGCTTGCACTAAGGCCAACTTGTGGTCATTTGGAGGAGGATAAGGAAAGAGAGGGTCTGCGCTAGGCCCCATAGAAGTCTCGAGGATTCTATTCCTCGAAGAAAAAGACGAAAAATCTAAGTTGTTGTAGTGGGTGTGCGACATCGACCATAACATATTCTTCAACTGATGTATTTATACTCAGATTAGTGGACAACCGCCAGTAGAGTCATTTGGTCATCACGTCCAAGGCTCTTAATCTATGCATCCTTCTGTAAACTTGTGCGTGTATCTTTCTATCAGATGCAAGCTCAGATTAGCATGGGCCTGCAGGAAAATTCGTCCATCATAGTACCTTGGGCTGACAGTTCTGTCTCCATGGCCAGACCCTCCATGCCTTCTATTTATGGAGAGAGTCGAGGTTTCAACTACCAGTTGGAGGGATGAGGCTTGACCACTAGGGGGCGGCCACATGATGCTATTGGATTCGAGGCTAAATGAGCACATGATTTCTAGGCCGTCGAAAGTGGTTCTGACCCACACCGCTTTTGGGCCCGAAACTCACCACCTTCCACCATGTAGCTTTCCCACAATAATGTGGTTTAGATTTCAGCCCACTCAAGGATTTTAATGCTCGAGCATGTTGCAACCACGAAATGAAGCGTGGTCGTTGATCTGGCCATGATTTGTGATCTTGGTGCACCTGCTAAATTTAGCGCCACCACTAAAATTTATCCCTCCACCAACTCTAGGATCCATTAAAAACGCGCATTGAGATGACAGTAACAGTTTTTCTTTGTGTAGACAAAGGACTTGGTCGGCCTGTGAAAAACTACAAAATACCCATGACAAATTTATGTGATAACAATAAGAATGATTGGAAAATCCTTGGGAGAAGGATATAGAAGTCTTATATGTCCATGTGTGTGAATGACATGGAAAAAGGTGCAAGCAATGGGCTTGCATGATGAATGTTTGGGATGTGTTTGTTTATGCTTGAGTGCATGGATTTAATGCATTGTGAAGCTTCTTTATATGAAGCCTAGTAGTAAATACTGGTTAGGTAGGAATGATATTAAATATGAAAGTGATGCACATGTACGATGTAAGACTATAGGTATACTAAAGGCACGAAGCGACTACCTAAATGAGTGAAATTAGTGACAAGCATTGCACTTGCCAATATTGAATGAATTTCATGGATGCATGGTTGACTCCATTCTGAGGAGTCATGAGATTTATGTTTTGAAATATGGCTTAAGGGGAATGTACTCCATTTCCCCATGAAAGGCCAACATAAATAAATGAAAGAGTAAATGAGCAAGGATGGTCTGTTGTCAGGATAAGAGGCAAATGATTATGCCTTAAGGATCATCTGAGAATGATTTTGAACAATCATGAGTTGACTAATTTGAAATTAGAGATGTATGTAGGATGTGAAATATACCCATGGAATCTACACACAGATTTTTTATTATGCATATGGTTAAGTACATCATGGATGTAAGTTAACAAAACCAAAATATGTGTGGATACATAATTTGGATGCATGAAAAAGATGCATGTTTATATTCCTTATGGAATATTTGGTAAATAGCTGAAGCTAACTCAAGGTTGAGGCCATCAAAGATAGTGATGGATATGCAATAAGGAAGTTGCATGTTGAGGGAGTTCCCTGTGGAGGAACTGTGTGAAGAATCTGCCAGGAAGATAGAGTCACAACCTAAATAATTGTTGAGAATTAAGCAGTGAACTACAAGCTTATATATATATATATATATATATATATATATATATATATCCTGGATTACATTTTGAAAACATCATGTAATGAATAGAAGACTAATAAATGAATAAATGAGTATGTTTTACTAAATAGGCTTGGTTGAAGCCATGTTAAGAAAAGGCAGTGAAGCCTTAGAGATAACTCAATTGGGTTGAAAAGTCCCAAGCGGTGTAGAAACAATTGGAAGAAGGGGAGGGCCCTCGTTTTTTTTCTTGCTGAGTATTATGTTTTCTCTAGGACGAGAAAGTTGGTACGCTGGTGAAAGTAAATGTTTTGACACCATAGTGATGATGATTGTATTGTTGTAGAAACAATCAAGACCTGTTTGTGTTGCACTCATGAAAAAATTAAGGATAATGTGATGAAGTGCATAAGGATATGCTAGGAAATGTTTGAAAATGTTTTATTGTCTTAATGGTATGCAAGAAATTTTGAAAGGTAGATGTATGCCATGGATACCCAAGTAGAGTATGATTCAGGAAGAAAACCCTGATCGAATCAGGTTAATCAAGGACTTGATAGAGGATATGAATGTGAGTTGTTCATCGGAGATAAAACTGATCTCAGTTGTCAGATTGACTTTAATATCCATTGGAGTTAATGGATCAAACACCAGTGATTCGGTTAGATCGACGGTCGGGGATCATTGTGGAACGCAAAGGAAAAATTAATGAACGTGCTAGTTCACGATCCATAATCAACCAACAACATTCATCTCGTCGGGCTGGAGGATCAATGACCATGATTAAAAGAGTCGGGCAAGAACTTTTCATATTGCGGAGGTTGAAATCTCCGCTAAAGAGCAAGATATTAGGGTTCTTCAATCGTTGTGAACCGCCAATATGTGAACGATCTATGGGTGAACCTACAAGGAACCCACGCATTAATGTCACGTAAAATCGTACTGTGATTGGGTTCTGTGGTTGAAATTACCAAATCAAATCTCTAAATTCTTTGTCAAACACTTTTGTGTTGGGATTATTATTATTTGTAAATTTTGTGGTTTAAAATCGATCAAGGGTTGAGATCGATGGCCCACGATCATTGTAGATATTGCATATACACATGGGTTAACGTTGAGACATGTACCTGTAGATTAAACTCAATATAGTGTTTTTTTTAAGTTTGGGATCCGGTTGTAGATCAGACGGCCTGTATTCATTGCAGAGATTAGGGGGAGAGTTAAACTGTGAGCTAGTTGAGGTTCCGCAATCCCTTGCCACCATTGGATCTGGGGAAAGAAGGATCTACACCATTGATTTTCATACAAGGGATTAAGCCAAGATTATAGTGCCTGGATACAGGAGATGAAAGGATAGAGCTGAGGTCACAGCTCTCGATCGCATGGAGAGAAAACGGAGTTCCTCTGGACTAGTCAAGGAAGATAGAGTTTAGTACTTTGCGTTAGACTGTGGTCGCAGGGACTGGTTCTATGGGAACAATGGTGCTTATAGTTATCACATTACATGGAATTGCTTCAATGAAATGCATGTTTGCATAAAGGGAAGATAATGGACCTTCCATTGAGGAAGGAGGACCTTCCAAAATTTTACTTACATTGTATGGGTGTCAAAGAAAAGAAAATTTGGGTGGCCATGAGTGTGGGCACCTTGGTTACTAACGAAGAAATAATGCTTGGGTGCAATCAAGAGAAACTTATAGTTTCATATGTGCCAACTTGGGATCATAATCAACCTATAGTAGGAAGCACATTCCGACTGCAATAATGAATGAAGATGAATAAGCCATATGGCAAAGTGTTGATTAAGGTTGGTTGTCATTGATGTCAACCCTTGAAGAAAGACTCGCAGCACAAACGTTTGGGTAATGGACCCAAAATTGTTTGATGTAAATATGACTCATTATTGTCTCATCATGGTTGATAAGAAGTAAATATGGATGAACTCCAAAGTGGTCCCCTTATGGTGAAAGCCCTCTCGGGAAGACGCTTTGTGGAGTAAGAGAACCCATGATTAATTTTGGAATAATGAGTTGAAGGACAATGAATTTGTCAGGGAAAATATCCTAGATGGATAGTGTTTGTCATGCCATTTCCAGTGGTATGTGGAATGTCACATAACTCCTCACGGTTAGAGAGTTATGACCATATGAAGTTGGGGAACCCTCATGAGTCTTATAGAATCCTCCAAAAGTCAAAGTGCTTTGCAAAAAGAAATTATTTTAAATGAAGAATCCCTAAAATAAGGAAAGTGTAAGGCTACATGAAGATATAAATAAGAGACAAAGCTCACTCATAAAAACACACTTGTACATATTGTATATATATTTTCTTGTGTAAAGCTTCTTGTAAATACATGTGGATACATCTGAAGTGGAGAACGTCT
>ML876560.1:0-18247 GCA_009831015.1 Picea engelmannii
GGGCCAGAGTTTTTGTTTTGAGGTCACATTTCTCATTAAGTTGGTAACTATGTTTAAATAGAAGAAACATCATTTGGAGGATTTTCTACATCCATACAGAGGAATGTTCCAGGATCCTAAAGGGCTACCACCCAAAATGGAAGTGAAACATGAAATACAATCATTTCCAGACTCCCCATTGGCAAATATTGGGCTATTTAAACAATCCATTCTGGAAGAAAATGAAGTGAAGAAGAAGTTGCAACAACTATTGGAGTAGGGGGTGATTCGACCAAGCACCTCATCTTGTGGGTCACCGATCATAATTGTACCAAAGAAGAATGGGACTTGGAAAATCTATATTGACTACATAACATTGAACAAGATTACACTAAAAAGTTGATACCCTCTACCCAAGATCAATGATCTATTAGATCAGTTACAACATGCAAAATATTTCACCAAGTTGGATCTTAAATATGGATACCACTAGGTACGTGTCAAGGAAGAAGACAATTGGAATACTTCCTTCAAGACAAGGTAAGGTTTGTATAAATGGTTGGTCATGCCATTTGGTTTATGTAATACAAATACTACATTTATGAGACTGATGGATGATGTATTTACGCCCATAACTAGATTCATTTTTTATAGTCTATTTGGATGATATATTGGTTTATAGTTCTACCAAGGTGGAGCACATTTCTCATCTCATGTAGGTGTTGGAGACTTTGAAGAAGCACCAATTGTTGGCTAACCTCAAGAAATGTGAGTTTTTTCAACAGGATTTGGTGTATTTGGGGCATGTGATCGGTGGAGGGGAGCTCAAGATAGATCCCACAAATATGGAGAACATCATGAAATGGCTAGTTCCTACAAATGTCACTGAAGTTAGGAGTTTTTTTCGGGCAACACAATAGTTGTGGAATTTTGTATCTTCATTTTCAGTAGTAGTTGCACCACTCCACGCCATAACAATGAGTAGTAAGGGTTTCCAGTGGGGGAAGAATCAACAGAAGGATTTTGATAAGTTGAAAAGAAACATCAGTAAGGAACTAGTTCTCACAATACCAAACTTGCAAAATCATTTTGAACTGGAGATAGATGCAAGTGGGTATGTGATCCAGGAGGATCTATGATCGCTCAAAAATGAAAGTTTTCAAATGCTGGAAAAAAATATATATCATTCTGTAGTGCTCGGCGAGACATTTTTGACGATGCAAATGGATTGTCAATCCGACTTCGTATGACAAACTTATCGCATTCTGAATTTGTAAAACCAAAAGTTTTAAAAAGTCAACAAGGACACATGGCACTTCCTAGTGGTGACACATGGCAGCGTGTAGATGTGACACATGGTAGTTTTAGAGTCGACGAGGAAGTCAAAAAGATGACATGGAAGATTGTTGTTGTGACATGTGGCATATTTTTATTGGTGGCACACGGGCCAATCCCACGATGACACATGGACCAATCCAGTGGTGCCACATGGCATCGTAGGATTGGTCAAGAAGACCAAGTTCAAAAGTTGTTGGGAAACTTCCAGCAGAAAGAATGGAACCCATAACCTATCGAACCCAAGTCTAATGCCTCACCAATCAAGCTATGGTAATGCATGTGGGAGTTATTTTATGCAATGCATATCCCACAAAATTATGGTTGACCCATAACATCCACCCATTTAATATGTTTAAACAACCCACATATTTATACATTGACAAGATTTGATATGGTTGGTATTATTAAATACCATATCATTAAATGGGATTCGACCTTAATTACATTTCCACGAGATTTGGGCCGAATTATTACTTTTCCATGGGAGTTGGTGTTGGAATTTGGTGACAACAAATTCCTCAAAGAATGAATTTTGGATCCTATTATTTGGCATTGGTTGCAACTAAATAGACCAAGTTAGAATATGGATAAGAGTGCATTTAATGATCAGTTTCTAATGTAACTGTGTACGAAATGCTATAAATTCATGTATGCTCGTAGAGGCAATAAGGAGATGAGTGGAGTGAGCTGGTGAGAAATGATTGAGAGCCTGCAAGGCTGCTATAATTTTCCATGTTATGAA
The DNA here is from genome assembly GCA_009831015.1 of Picea engelmannii. Lineage (NCBI taxonomy): Eukaryota > Viridiplantae > Streptophyta > Pinopsida > Pinales > Pinaceae > Picea > Picea engelmannii. Next base: position 2,060 of record ML876560.1, read on the forward strand.
CAATAAGAGAATCAATACCTTTGCTTGGTGGACATAACCCAAATTTAGGTGAACCACATTAATCTCAATGTTTTGTGTCTGTCATATGATTTTATGTTTATGTATTTTTCCATTGCGTTTTAGTTCGTTTTATGGTTGATAGGGACAACAATTGGTATCGGATCTGAGTTGGTATAAGCAGCAGTGCCATCATCTATGTGAGCATTGACTTCAGAGATGATGGTCAATCTGATTAAAGGGAGTGTCATTTTTTACTTCAGCGCTGGGATACCTTCTTTAAGGGAGCGTCGTTTTTTAATTCAACGCTGGGATATATGCTTGAAGGGAGCGTTGATATCTTGGTATAGGGAGAATTTTTTTTCAAATCAGTATTGGGCTCCCCTAGTGAAGGGAGCATCGATTTCAAGGGAGCACTTGTGAATTTTTGGGTTTTAGCAACCAACGTTGGTCTCTCCTTTGGAAGGGAGTACCAACTTATATGGTGTCTGTTGCCCAAGGACGTTCAGGGCGTATTAATAGGAGTGGAGACAACATATGTCGAGAAGAATAAAGACGACTAAAATGGAAAAGACTCAAAGTGCCAAGTTTGAAATTGAGAAGTTCAATGGCAAGAACAGTTTTGAGATCTGGAAGGTCAATATACATGATTTTCTCGTGCAACAAGGCATGGTGAAGGTGATTTTAGGAAAATAAAAGAAACCTGTGACCATTTCATATGAAGAGTGGGAAGAGATCGATGCGAGAGCACTAAGTGTCATACGTCTTTGTTTGTCCAATGATGTTTTGTTCAACATTGTTACGAAGAAGACAATAGTCGGTTTGTGGACGAAGACGGAAATATTGTATATGAAAAAATCCTTGACAAACATGATCTTCCTAAAAAGAAAATTGTACAGTTTTCTCATGAAGGAAGGTACGAAGATAGATGATCATTTAAATACTTTCAATACTCTTTTAGTCTAGTTGACTAGCATGGGAGTGAAATTTGAAAGGCAATTACATTATTGTGTTCTTTGCTCGAGTCATGCGATTACTTTGTTACCTCTATTAGTTTTAGTTCAACAGAAATTATTGAGTTTGATGTTATTGTTGGATTTTTACTGTCTGAGGAAACAAAGAAGAAATCCAATTTATAAACCTCTACATATGAGGCGATGGTGGTCAGAGGAAGACCTAAAGAAAGAAGACGTGTTCAAAGGGATTTCTCTCGGTCAATTTCAAAGGGAAAGAAGAGAAAACTTAAGTGTTGGTTTTGTGGAAAATATGGACACCTGAAGAAGGATTGTTGGAAGCGACAACACGCCTCCAAAGAAGACCCTCCAAATGAGACGAAGGAAGCAAACTCAACTGAAACAGGTTCAAAAAGAAGTTCAGTTATCGCTGATGAAGTTTTAACAATTGGTATTCTTTCACGTTATGATCAATAGTGGTTATTAGATTCTAGTGCTTCAAATCACATGTGTCTTCATAGACACTGGTTTATTACTTACCAATCTATAGATGATGGAATTGTTTACATGGGAAATGATATATCATGTAAAGTTGTGGGAATTGGTAGCATTTGAATTAAGATGTTTGATGGATATATTAAGATACTAACTAATGTGAGACATGTACATGAGCTTAAGAAGAACCTAATATCTTTGGGAGTCTTAGATACTAGAGGATATAAAAGTATTGTTCAAGGTGGAGTTATGAAGGTCTACAAAGGAATCCTACTGGTCATGAAGGCGAAGAAGGTTGGAAACATGTTTCTGTTAGAAGGAAGAACCAAGTCAAATCACACGACAATTGTATCTGAGAATGACAGTGATTATGTTCGACTGTGGCATCAACGTTTGAGCCATATGAGAGAAAAAGGATTTAAGGTATTATTTGATCGTAATCTACTTCCTAGTCTAAAGTCTTTAAAGTTAGATTTTTGCAAGCACTGTATCTATGGAAAATAGAATATGAATAAATTTAAAACTAGAAGACACATTGGTGAGGGAATCCTTGATTATATCCATTCTAATGTTTGGGGACCATCCCCTACTATTTCCTATGGAGGATCATCATACTTTGTTACTTTTATAGATGATTTTTCTAGGAAGGTGTGGATCTATATGTTGAAAGGAAAGGTTGATGTATTTATTGTTTTCAAGCAGTTTAGAGATTTAGTGGAAAAGAGCACTGGTAGGTCCATTAAATGTTTAATAACTGATAATGGTGGTGAATTTACGTCAAGGGAATTTGAGAACTATCGCAAGGAGTTTGGGATTGATAGAAATAAAACTATTGCCTATACTCCTCAACAAAATGAAGTTGTTAAACGCATGAACATGACTTTTCTAAAGAGAGCAAGGAGTATGCTTAATAATGCCAACTTGCAGTAGGAACTGTGGGTAGAAGTAGTATCTATATCTTGTTATCTGGTGAATTGATCACCATCAACAACATTAGAGTGCAAGATTCTTGAAGAGGTATGTATAGGTCACCCTTGCAATTATTCTAATCTTAAAGTTTTTGGTTGTGAAACATATGCTCTAATTCTGAAACATCAACGTTCTAAATTAGATCCAAAATAAAAAAGGCTTATCTTTGTTGGATATGGTGATGGTATTAAGGGGTACAAGTTGTGGGATCCTACTTCCCACAAGATCACCATTAAAAGAGATGTAATATTTGATGAATCATCTCTCATCAAATCAGATGTAGATGTTCAAATTAAACAGGTAGAAGTACCTAGGTATCAACAGATTCAATTTGAACTCGTTCAACTACAGATGAGAGTGAACATGAACAAGTTTCTGAAGAGGTTCTTGCAGAGGAAAACATGGATGACAATGGCAAACGACAGATTGTGGATGAGACACAAATTTCCCTAAGGAGGTCTACACGGGTTAGAGTTCCTCCAAGAAGGTATGATGATTTTGTTTCATCAGTTTCTTTAAGTACTAATGATGATGAACCTTCGTGCTATTAGGAAGTTGTGGAGGGTTCTAACAGTGAAAAATGGAAAGAAGCAATGAATGATGAAATGAATGCTTTAGAAAGGAATGCTACATGGGACCTGGTAGAACTTCCAAGAGACAGGAAAATTGTTGGTTGCAAGTGGGTCTACAAGCTGAAGAAGGGTATTGATGATAAGGTAGAAAGGTACAAATCAAGGCTGGTTGCAAAAGGATATTCTCAAAAAGAAGGTATTGACTTTCATGAGATTTTTTCACCAGTTGTTAAGATCATTTCAATTTGAATTGTGTTAGCATTGGTTGCATTACTTGATTTGGAGTTGGAGCAGCTAGATGTTAAGACTGCTTTCTTACATGGAGATTTGGATGAGGATATTTACATGGAAAAACCTGAAGGGTTTGTTCAGAATAACAACAAGAAATTTTTTTGCAGGCTCAAGAAATCATTGTATGGTCTGAGGCAATCTCCCAGACAATGGTACAAGAAATTATACTCTTTCATGATGAGCCAGAACTATACAAGGAGTGAGTATGATCATTGTGTTTACTTTAAGAAATTGAATAATGACATATTTATTATCTTAGTATTGTATGTTGACGATATGATTTTAGAAAGAAAAAGCAGAACTGAGATCAACAGGTTAAAGGTTCAAATGGCTAGGACGTTTGATATGAAAGATCTAGGAGCAACAAAGAATATTTTGGGCATGGAGATATTCAGAGACAGGAGGAATGGTAAGCTTTGGTTGTCACAACAGAAGTATGTCAAGAAAATACTTTTGAGGTTTGGTATGAACAGTGTGAAACCAATTTTCGTACCTTTCACTTCCCATTTTAAGCTTTCTTCAAGTTTATGTCCTAGTACAAAAGAAGAAAAGGAACATATGTCTCGAATACCATATGCTAATGCAGTAGGAAGTTTAATGTATGTGATGGTTAGTACAAGACCAGACATTTCACATGCAGTTGGGGTTGTCAACAGATATATGGAAAATCCAGGTAAAGAGCACTGGAAAACGGTGCAATGGGTGCTTCAGTATCTGAGGGGCACATTTGATTATTGTATCACCTATAATGATGGTTGTAAGTTAGTCTTTGGATATGTTGATTCTGATTTTGTAGGTGTTTTGGACAAAATGAGGTCAACTTCAGGATATGTCTTTACTCTTGCAAGTGGATCTATTAGTTGGATGTCAAAGCTACAGAGCATTGTTGTTTTATCCCCTACAGAATCACAATACATAGTTTCTTTACATGCTTGCAAAGAGGCAGTTTGGTTAAAAGGTTTGTTTGGTAAGTTTGGAAGGGTGAAGAACAAAGTAAAGCTACTATGTGATAGTCAAAGTGTTATTCACTTGGATAAAAATCCAACCTTCCACAGTAAAACTAAACATATTCCTATTAAGTACCATTTTGTAAGACAGGTCATCGATGAAGGTGGAGTTTCTCTTGAAAAAGTTCATACAAAAGAGAACTGCACAAACATGTTCACAAAACTAGTACTTTTAGAGAATCTACGATGGTGCTTGATTTATCTTGGCTTGTAGAAAAGGTGATGAACAAAAGAAAGGAGCAAGGTATCAAGTTAATTGTTGTCAAGGTGAAGATTGTTGGTATTTGGTGACAACGAATTCCTCCAAGAATGGATTTTGGATCCTATTATTTGGCATTAGTTGCAACTAAATAGACCAAGTTAGAATATGGATAGGAGTGCATTTCATAATCAATTTCTTATGTAACTATGTATGAAACGCTATAAATGTATGTATGCCCGTAGAGGCAATAAGGAGATGAGTGGAGTGAGCAGGTGAGAAATGATTGAGAGCCTGCAAGGCTGTTGTAATTTTCCATATTATGAACAATAAGAGAATCGATACCTCTGCTTGGTGGAAGTAACCCAAATTTCGGTGAACCACGTTAATCTCAGTGTTTTATGTCTGTCATATGATTTTATGTTTACATATTTTTTTGTTGTGTTTTAGTTTGTTTTATGGCTGATAGGGACAACAGTTGGTTGGTAAAGAGTTTATGGTATAGTCAACATACCATATATAGTATCCAAAAAGGTGGATCATACATATTATGGATTTATATATTATGGTTTATCAAATTCATATAATATCCCATTAAAAGGGCACAACCCATAATTAAAAAAAAAAAAAAAGGCACGACAATATTTCAAAATTAGTTGGGTATTGTATCCATATAAGTGGGTAATCAAATATTTTAATCTCATGGGGAGATACCATATATTTTATATGGTTTTCATGTGGTATATGGCTATTTAACCATATATTTATCCCATTTAAAAGTGGATAAACCATTTTGTAGGGATATTATAATATTTTTGGGATGAACCATATATTTAAATATATGGTTATTCAAATATTTACATATCTTATTAAAGTTGGATCTAATACCACCTTAGCTATGGATTCTTGGTTATTTAAGCAAGGGCATTTTTCCATTGTAGGCAACATATTTTTGGAGAGAATTTCTATGTAATTGTAGAGGTATTTCCTGCATAGAAGATTGGAGAAGTGGGTTTTAGCTAGATTCTTGTTGGAGACAAAATTGTATGCAGGTTGGGAGCAAACTTTGATGCAATTTCAGAATTTGACATCATAATGAAGTGGCACTTACATTGGAAGTGGACCCAGTGATGTAGCCCAGGAGGTTTGAACTCCTTCAATAACTTTTGTTTTGTCTCTTCTTTACTCTCTATTCTTCTTCTTCATTTCGCAATTCTCATTTATTTAATTATTTCCACAATTTTTAATGTTTATGTATTTCACATTAAGATCTGAATGCCATTAAAGTACATAAACTAAATTCCAATTCAATCAGTAATACCTTCATTTCCAGATCAAGTTTTTGGTATCAAAGCTTCGGTTTTTTAAGGTTTGACGGGGATTTGCAAGTGGTGGATGCTTACCAGATCCATAAATTGGCATGAGGAGAACATTTGCACGGATAGAGATGTCGTCTCCAAAGGAGGGAGATTAAAATCCTTTTGAAACTGATAAATAATTCCTTGAAGCATTCATGAGTTTGGAATCGATGGTGGAAGAGTTGTATCGTGAATACAAGGAAAGAACTGAAGGAGGTGGTACTTCTACAACAGAGAAAGGAGTAGGAGGTGGTGGTGACCCTCTTGAACCTCCAGTTTATTCAAATACTACTTCTACTTTGAATCTTGAACCATGTATGTATAATCTGCCTTTGTTTAAATACAAAAAGATGGGATTGAATACATTGTAAGAGCTCACAAGATGAATAATGATTTGTTTGTGGCTGCTACAGGGAAAACGAAGATGTTGGTTAATGCGAGAAAATTTTTATCACTCATGTTTGTAAAGGAGGTCTTGAAAATGAATTGATTAATACTAATAATGAGCAGATGTTTTATGGCACAGAACAAGTACAACATGGAGCATTGTAGCATGAAGGCATTATTGACAGCAAATCAGATACTACTGAGAAGGGAAAACTTTTACGGGTTCATTCTACTTAGCATATGCAAGTTAAGTTTTATGTCTTAGTTTGTTTCTATTTAGTTGTGTTTGGATAGTATCTTCGACATTGAATGCAAATCTATGTAAAGATGATAGAATGATTAAGTTTGTCAACAATATGATGATTGTTTTCATCTTTGTTACATTGAGCCAGGTGATCCTAAACCGAGCAGGTTGGATAATGGATACCAGACAAGTGGGGATATAGTGTCCTCACTCCTCTTCTGAATAAATCAAAATTTTGGTGGTCCAAAATCTTTCCAGTGGGAAGGAATGATCCAGGAGGATCTATGATCACTAAAAAATGAAACTTTTCAAATGTTGAAAAAAATTGTACCATTGTGTAGTGCTCAATGAGACCTTTCTAACGGATCGAACAGCTCGTCAATCTGAATTCATATGACAAAGTTATCGTGTTTTGAATTTGTTGACCAATAGTTTAAAAAACTCAATAGGACATGTGGCACTCCCTGGTGGTGACACGTGGAAGCACGCATATGTGACACATGGTAGTGGAAGAATTGATATGGAAATCACAGAGGTGACATGGCAGAGGCACGTGGCAGATTTATGTTTGACATGTGACAACGTTTTATTGGTGGCACGTGGGCCAATCCCACAATGACACATGGACCAATCCAGTGGTTCCACGTGGCACCCTAGGATTGGTCAAGAATATCAATTTCAAAAATTGTTGAGAAACTGCCAACAAAAAAAAGTGAACCCATAACATGTCGGACATAAGTCTAATGCCTCACCAATAAGGCTATGGTAAACACATGTGGGAGTTTTTTTATGCAATGCATATCCCACAAAATCGTGGTTGACCCATGACCTCCACTCATTTAATATGTTTAAACCACCCACATTTATACGTTGCTAAGGTTTGATATGGTTGGTATTATTAAATACCATATCATTAAATGGATTTCAACCTTAACTACATTTCCACGAGATTTGGGTCGAGTTATTACTTTTCCACATGAGTTAGTTTTTTTTCCAATAGAAAATTCGCTCAAAATTATATTAGAGTATAATTTTTTTTACATCTTCAAAGATCCTTGACCAAAATTCATCATTGCAGATCCAACTAAGAACTATTCTCTCACATATGACTATCCAAAATAGTTCCTTACATAACCCAATGGGAAAAGTTTCAAAAAGATAGCATATTAAAATAGTTCAGCTCCTCAAAATAACAATACAAACTTGTAAGATCTGAATACCAGCAGGATGGTAATCCTACAGATTCAACAAAGAGAGGATTCAAAAAATATTTATATGAGTATGAGGACCTACAACCCCTCTTACCCATTGTAAATATGTTAATTTGCCTTTCGGTTCCAAGAGAGCTTGTTTTGATAATTGATCTGCCTCCTTATTGAATTCCCTGAATATATGATGAAAGCTAATTCCTTGAAATAAAGTGGTCAATTCCATTGTTCTATTCTTCCATCCTTCCATGTCAATATCCTATAATTTACCTTTATGATTTAGCCAATAAATGACTACCTTTGAGTCCCCCAGAATCTGTAAATTTTGAATAATCCAAAGATGGAAAGAGTGAGAGTAGCCCAAACTCCCATAAGCTCTACCTTTGTGTTAGTTCATTCCCCACAGTTGATATACCATCTATATACAGTCGACTCTAGAAATTTGATGATGCCACCAGCTCCACATAGTATGCCACCTTATATAGCCGCCCCATCAAAACAAGCAATAGTAAATCCATATTTATGTGTGATCAAACAAGCTCTTACTGAGATAGATTTTTTTGATTAGGGTAGCCTATTGAGAGATCCAAGTGTATTATATACCACTTCACAAACTGAAGGAGATGTCTCATCAAATATAAATTTGTTTCTCTAAATCCATACGTACCAACAGGTAAGAGCAGCCAGAATTTTAGAAATGCATTTGTCCTTAGTCCAAGAAGAAAAACATTCATTAAGTGTAGACCCTTCCCATGATTTTTTTAATTTGTAGGAAAAGTGTTAATCTGGCCCAAAATGACTTTATGAAAGTACAATGGATGAAAAGATGGTTAATATATTCATAACTTTGTTTGCAAAGATAGCAAAAACCAAGTCCCTCCCAACCTTTTTTTTTAAGGATGTCCCAGGACAGGATCGTGTTTTTCGTTGCCATCCATATGAATAATTTTATCTTTAGTTGGAGGTCCCATTTCCATAAATTTACCTTCCAACCATGCCAGATCGGATAATCCTGTGTAGATATAAGAGCATAATATATATTTTTAACTGAAATGATCCTTGATGAATCACCTCCGAACCATAACAAAGTATCATTTGAATCATGGAGTGAGACACCGGCACCTATAAGCACTCTACAATAGAATTCCCAATCGATAGCTAAATTTCCAGTTAATCCCAACTCCTCGATGCTTAACCAATTCTCAGATAAAGTAACAGGATCTCGAGAGACAGTTGCTTGAGCCAGCACAATAATCCTTTTATGTATTAAGTTTGTTATAATTGCTTTCGGAAGAAAGGATCTGTCACCTAGACCTAATATCTGATCTCTTCCAATAGATATGAGGTGTCTTGACCCTCGACACCAACTTAGCCAATGGGTAATCACATGGACTGATTGAGTAAGACTAGTCTAAATCCTGGACGCAGAAAACTTCTTGTGGGAAGCCAGCCTTAACCAATTCATAACAGTTGAGTTTGGAAAATATTTATCCAATAATACCTTATGTCATATATCATCTTGAGTCAAAACACGCCAAAGAGTATTTACCATCAAAGTCGTATTAAAAAGAACAAGTTTTAAGAACCCCCAACCACCACTTTTCTTTGGTCTGGAAAGATTGCCCCGCCTGCAAAGGTGATACTGTTGTGATGTTTTATGACTGATCCAAAGGAAATGAAACATCAGTTTTTAGATCTTGTTCAATACAGAGTGAGGGATGGTCTCCATAGACATCCAATAAATAGGCTGGCCCTCCAGCACTGATTTACTAAAATGTATCTACCACCCAAAGATAGCCACCTGTTACACCACAGTCTGATCTTCTTTTCCAATTTGGTCACTAACCAATTCCAGTAGTCTGCCTTATAAGCCCCTGTCTTTAGAATGTATCCCATATATTGAAATTGATAGAGATATCGGTAAAGGTATAAGGAAGAAGCATCTTAAATGGTGCAAGTTCAACATCGAAAAGGCCTTCAAAATGTATAGTAGTTTTGGATTGATTTACCAATAGTCCCGAAGCTTTATAGAATAACTTGATAATTTTGTTGATTTCCATCCATTCTTGTAATGTAGCCTTTGTCATAATTAGGACATCATCCATGAATAGTAAATGAAGAATTCTGATCATTCTAGACACTTTTATACCTGATAGATTGCCTTCACCATTGTTATTTTTCAGTAAAAGACAGAGTCCTTCCATAACCAGAATAAAAAGTAATGGAGATAAAGGGCAACCTTGGCGCAAACCTTTGTCACTTCTGAAAAATTATGTGGCCTCGCCATTGAGTAATACAACAAATGAAGAAGAAGTAACACAACTAATGATCCAATTTGTCATCTGGAGCCCAAATCCCACTTTTAATAAGGTCGACCTTAAATGATCCCAATCAATGCAATCATATGCCTTTTGCAAGTCCAATTTCAATACAAGTGACTTTAATTTTTTTCTCTTTATGCTATGTAGACTCTCATGAGTTGTGCCAATAGCATATCGAATCCACCTTCCTTGTAAAAACCCCAACTATTCTGCAGAGAGTGACCTAGAAAGGATAGGTTTTATCTGATTTGTAATGATTTTTTATATCACTTTGTAACACAGGTTACACAATGATATTGGATGGAAATCATCAAATGTAACTGGTTTATTTTCCTTCAGTATCAGGGTCAGGAATTTCGAGTTTAGACTCCCAACAATAGATCCTTTATGTCACGATTCCTCCACCATCTCAAGCAAATCCTCCCCTACTAAATAAAGAAAGAAGGTAAAAAATTCATTCGTCCATCCATCAGGCTCTCAACTCTTATCTTTTTTGAAATGAAATAAAATGACCTTTAATTCCTCCATAGTAACTGGATTGTAAAACGAACATGACTCATCATCATTTACCATCTGGGGAAAAAGATCAATAACCTTGACTTTTTCAATAGTGTCTGGGATGATCAGAGCCTTGTAAAAAAAATTGAAATAGTATATCGCTTTCTCCTTTATCACTCCATGTTCTGTAATTGTATATCCATTTTCATCAGTGATCTCCCAAACATGTTTTTGAATCCTATTATGACTTGCATAGTTGTGGAAAAAATTTGTATTATTATCCCCGCTTTTTATCCAGATCGCCCTGCTACGAAGTCTCCACTGTTCTTCAACTCCTCATAAAATTTTATTCCTTTCAAGTTCCATCTGTTGGAGAGTTCCACGGGAGTTAGTTGGTCAAGACTTTATGAGTTTATGGTATAGTCAACATATCATATATAGTATCCAAAAAGGTGGATCAGATATATTATGGAATTTCTATATTATGGTTTATCAAATCATATAATATCCCATAAAAAAAGGCACGACAATGTTTCAAAATTTGTTGGGTATTATAGCCATATAAGTAAGTAATCAAATATTTTAATCTAATGGGGAGATACCATATATTTTATATGGTTTTCATGTGGTATATGGCTATTTAACTATATATATTTAGCCCATTTAAAAGTGGATAAACCCATTTTGTAGAGGGTGGGGGCATTAATAGAGAAAATGTATAATATATAGCCAGTTTAAAAGTGGATAAACCCATTTTGTAGGGATATTATAATATTTTTGGGATGAACTATGGTTAATTAAATATTTTCATATTCCATAAAAGTTGGATCTAATACCAACTTTGCTATGGATTCTTGGTTATTTAAGCAAGGGCATTTTTCCATTGTATGGGGTATATTTTTGGAGAGAATTTCTATGTAAATGCATAGGTATTTCCTACGTAGAAGATTGGAGAAGTGGGTTTTACCCATAGAATTGTTGGAGACAAAATTGTATGCGGGTTGGGAAAAAACTTTAATGTCAACTACCCTACCTATGAAAAGGAACTATATGCCTTAGTTCAAGTTGTAAAGAAGTGAAAGAACTATTTGATGGGAAAGGAGACAGTCATCCACATAGATCACCAACCACTACAATATTTTCTATCCCAAAGTAAGATACAACAAAACAAAAATTACAAGTGGATGGGATTTTTACAACAATTTCATCTAGTCATCAAGTATAAGAAGGGTAGCATAAACAGTTTGGAATACATGCTTTCAATGCCACCCACATCCAAGATTACAACTTTGGTAACTCTGATGCACATGGAGCCTTTTACCCATGATGCATACAAAGAGGCATACACATAAGATGATGACTTCAAGGAGGTGTTTCACTAGCTATAGGGACAAATTCATATAAAACAAGGTGATGACAAGGTTGAATTTCATTTCCAGAATGGGTTACTCTACAAGGTGGGAAAGATCTGTGTCCCTAAAGGTGAACAACTGCAGCTTATCAAAGAGGCTCACACCTCCAAGGTTGCAAGACATTTTGGTGTTGGGAAGATAGTTTCCAACGTATAGAGGTATGTTTATTGGCCTAGAATGAAAGAATATGTAGCACCGTATATTAGAGGATGTATACTTTGTTGTAGCATCAAGCCCAGTAACAGGAAGCAAAGTATATACCATCCCTTACATGTATCCACTTGACCTTGGGAAATAATTTCCATGGATTTTTTGGGAGGCTTAAAAACAACCAAGAAGGGACATCGTTATCTCTTTGTGGTAGCTAATAGGTTCAACAAGATGTGCATTCTCGTGCCTTGTAAATAGACCATTAAAGGACAAGAAGCAGAAAGCATGTTCTTTGAACAGGTCTAGGTGCACTTTGGGATACCAAAGAGCATCATATCATACAAGGATATTGGTTTTATTATTACATTTGGACTGCAATGTGGGAGAATATGGACACTAAGTTGAATATATCTACAACATTTCATCCACAAACAAATGGACAAACAAAAGTGGTCAATGGGACTTTGGTGCAGTTTTTGAGGGGTTACAATTACAAGCATTCAGAGACACGGGATGAAAATCTGATCTATATACAACACTCTTATAACATAACAGTCCACACTTCTATTGGTAAGTCACCTTTTGAAACTTGCCTTGGATATTTTCCACCTTCACCCTTGGATAGGAAAACGAGGAGGAGTGAGGGAAGACCTCACATGAGATGCATAAAGAGTAGAAAAAATTGTTCAGAAGATTAGGAAAATCCATTTGCAAGTATTGGAGATGCTAAAGAAGCCACAAGAAAAATACAAGGTCAAACATGATCAACATAGAACAAAGAACTCATTCAAAGTGGGAGACAAAATTTGGTTATAGCTGAACAAGGAAAGACTACATGGTCATGGTAAGAAGATCAAGGCTCTATGGTATGGACCTTTTGAGATAATGGAGAAGGTGGAAGATAACACCGACAGACTCAATCTACCCCCATACATGTGCATTTAATTAGTAGTGAATGTGGATAATATCAAACTCTACGAGCCTTACATGTTGGATTGAGAGGAGGAGAAATTCCTACCTTCCCTCGAGGAATTAGCACCAGATTCTCATGCAAAGTTGGAAGAGGACACATTTTTGCAGAAGTAGTCTAGAACTACAAGACAAGGGAAACATGACCTTTGGAATATTGGGTTGAAAGGACAACTTTCAGGAAAAGCAAAGTGGTACTCAATGGAGAAGGTAGAGGAAATTTTTCCTCACCTCATTCAGTAAAACTCTTGGGGACCAAAATTGTCCCTAAATGGGGACGTTTAATATAGATTGGATCATTATATTATTTTTCATCTATATTGATGTTTTCATAGTGGAAAAAATTGGAGGAATCGACTTGCAAGGTCATTTTAGTGTCATGTCCCAGTTTGGAAAATTGGGGTCCAAAACCTTTTGGAGACATTTTTTAGGCATTGAATGGCATTTGTTCTGGACTCTGGTTTCTATAACTTGCTCGCACACCCTTAATGGTGTTCCACACTCCAATACCTTTTCAACAATGTAAACCATGCCTCAAATGAAGCTCGTATGATAAATTTATTCCTCCTAGAAGTTAACCTACCTTATTGACCACCATAGTACGAGTGGATGCCATGTTAGCCCCCCATTACTCAATCATATGGGGCTAGCCACTTGTTTAATTTCAAGAATATTCTAGAAGGTCCAAACCTTATCACTAATTGAGGGTCGAGGAAGCCAAAACCCTTCTCCTAGATGGCTATCGAGCTATGTTAAATACCAAGCCTCTATGAGGAGAAGGGGTTCTATTCTTTAGCATTGTATTTGTTCCATAGTTGAGAAGAACACCTAGGAGTAGTATTTTTAGATCATAATAGAGGAGGAGATATCTTGTAGCATCCATACATGCCACAATGTCAATGGAAACTCCACATAGGGTGTCTCTTTCTTTGTACTTGCATTTGAAGAAAAGAAAGCAAAGCAACCTCACCTTCTAGTTGAGTTTTCTTCCATATTGGGTTTTCGAGGTCATATTTTGTGTTTATTTGTGGATGTCGTGTGACTATTTGTTTTTGTTATCTATTTTTCACATTTCATCGATTTCATACATTTTAAGAATAAAACCAATAATTAAAGAATTTGAGATCTAAAGGAAATTAACCTTCACAGTAAAGATTTCAGTTTTTTGTTAGATTTGTTGTGACTAACTGTCCAGTGGAATATCCACGATAGTTTACAAATCAATCATGTATAGATGAATTTAACTTAATCTCTACCTAAAATTGTTTCTTTCACTTGAACAATGTAATTTTCATCCTAACTTTTTTTAGTCGAGAAAAAAAAAATATTTAGTGATTTAAAAAAAATAGTTCAATTTTATTCTTTTAATACATTTTTTTCTAATAAGTTTTCAAAAACTATTATAAATTAATATTTTTCATAATATTTTCAAAATAACAATTTTCATAATATTACAAAAACTATCCTAGATGGTGTTGAAATAATGTAACTACAAAGAGTATTCTTATTCTTATTGTTATTTTATTCATAGGATTAATCCCCATTGTGGATTAATCATGTTGGTAATTGTATTAGGACCAAATCCCCTTTTTGTGGATTGGTCAATGGACAATTGTAATAGGCAGAATAAGAAGTCGGCCCCAACAGTTATTATTGAGACCCTGAATTAAATTAAAGGTGGGTTTACCCACCCAGAGTGAGAGGTCGGCCCTGTCAGTGAAGACCCTTCACACGTGTCAGTCTTGTATATATAGAGAGGCTAGCGCCTCACTTTATCACACAACATACTTGCTCATTTTCTAAGAGGCAAGCTTCAACTTACCAGTGAGAGAGAGGGAGAAGATTGGCGCATCTTTTGGAGAGGAATATCTGTATTGGTTTGAGTTATCTCTTGAACATTGTATTGGCAATTTATGATAAGGAATTTTTTGTTGGGTTTTCTTCCCCTAGAGGGTTTCCCAGGATAAATGTTGTGTCTCTTGTGAATGTGTATTTCTCAGTGGTCTTGTTCTTATATTGTTCTTACCTATTGAAATGCAAAGAACTATAATAATGGCATAAACATTAACATGGTATCAGAGCCAACCTGAAGGAAGCATATTTCGCAAGAGAAAAATATCACTGTTGCAGTACCTAAAAATTAGGGTTTTTCAAAAGTGAATCTTTTCAACCCTAAAACCACCTAGAAAGTTGTGCCCTCCCCCAAGGATCATTTTGGCACCTAGAGCATACCTTTTCAGTGGTTGGATCTCCCAGAAAGTGAAACCCTAGTTTCACAAAAGTACCAGAAGTACCAGAAAACCAGTACCAGAAGTACCAAAAGTACCAGAAGCACCAGTCTAGAAATCCGCAGATCAGATTTGAAGGGGTAAAAAATGGATTTTCTCAAATCCAAGTACACCAGGCTACTCGCCTCAGCCAAGCGCACCTCCTGGTAAGGTCAAAATTTGATTTTAAGCATTTTCATTTTTGGTCATTTTTCATAGCCTTAAGTACAAGATGTCTGCAAGCACAAAGCTTGTTGAGAAACTAGAAGGCATAGACAACTCCTGTGCCTGGAAGTATAGGATCAGTCTGATCCTTGCAGAGAATGACCTAGCAAAATTCATCAAAGAAGAAGTGGAGGAACCTGAAGATGTCATAGAGAAAGCGAAGCATCAGAAGGACTCAATCATGGCTCAAAGAATCATTGCAGATTCAATCAAAGACCACCTGATCCCATATGTATCGTCCAAGAAAACTCTGAAGGAGATGTTTGACTCTCTAAGCAAACTATATGAAGGAAATAACATCAACCAAAAGATGAATCTAAGATCTCAATTGAAGAATACCAAGATGTAGAAAGGAGAAATGATTCAAGAATATTTCTCCCGAATCTCAGAAATTAAAGAATAGCTAAAAGCGATTTGAGACACCATCAATGAAGACGAATTCGTAATGATGGCCCTAAATGGTCTCACAAGACCTTGGGATGCTTTCATCCAGACGATATGTGCCAGAAAGGAGAAGCTACAATTTGAGAGCCTATGGGAAGAATGCATCCAAGAAGAGACAAGGGTAGCTAACCGTGAAGCATTACTAGCAAGGGATGATGATCAAGCCCTAGCTACTCATACAAAAGGAGGAAGGAAGAAACCCTACTTCAAAAGGGAAACTCA